>JAYJMH010006753.1:0-25497 GCA_036873815.1 Phacellophora camtschatica
TATTTCATTTAGCTTGAAAATGATGTTAAGATGACATCGAAACGTCGCTCATTATTATCCTTAATATTTATAATTAAATATAGATATTGTTTAATTATCATTTAATATCAATATTGCTCAATTTGATACCATTTAATATCATTATTGTTTAATTATCATTTAATATCAATATTGTTTAATTATCATTTAATATCAATATTGCTCAATTTGATACCATTTAATATCATTATTGTTTAATTATCATTTAATATCAATATTGTTCAATTATCATTTAATATCAATATTGCTCAATTTGATATCATTTAATATCATTATTGTTTAATTATCATTTAATATCAATATTGTTTAATTATCATTTAATATCAATATTGCTAAATTTTGTATCATTTAATATCATTATTGTTTAATTAGCATTTAAAATCAATATTGCTAAATTTGATATCATCTTGAAACAAATGACAGCCTGCAACACCCAGTTAAAGACAATACCAAATGAAAATACTTGTATTAATTCTCAGATTTTAAAATTAGTTTTCAAATTAAATATAGCAATATTTGTATCAATAAAAGTGAATTTGAATGTTTAGGCTGTTTCAGTTAAAGGCTCTAGTTTTGTCGTGATTGAAAATCTGGTGTCTAAAAGATGAATATTCAAAGCATCAGTTTTTAAGAATGAAGAGTAAGGTAAAGGAAATTATAAATTACTTATTAAAATATTGCTACTTATGTTATATTACATATGTTTTAAGGCAGTGTCTTTTTTCACCATACTTTATCAAATATGTCACCATCATTTTTGAAAACGAGTATGTGTAGCCCAATAAAAATGTAATGTAAAAAATCAATTAAAGAAATGAATCATACCACATATGATGGAGTACGCCAAACAATGAATATTCCAGCCAACCTGCAAGTGCCAAAGATAAAATTACACATAGGCACTCAATATAAAAGCATTTACACATTCAATAAATACAGAGGGAACGAAAAATTTCTTTCAGTTTTTTCATTTGTCAATCATGTTTTACATTAATTCATTATAGATTTTATCAATTTTCAATATATATATATTACATTAATGCGATATTATCATTTTATGTCATTTTGACATGTCCATTTAAAATGTTCTGACTTTGTTCTGCCAAATTCAATTACTCATTGTTCTGCAAAAATTAAATCATAAAAATTATAAAATTTCTTACTTAGAAATATCTTTTTCTTGATCCAATCCAAGTAAAATCTTCTCAGAATTAATCCAAAATGACAAAATAGTAAAAATGGTAATAAGCTGTAAAATGAGTGCTCTCTGTAAAACAATTCCAAATCTCCTAAAGTTTCCAGCCCCATATGATTGTGAACAAAGTGTTTGCGTTGCAGTATCAAGACCAATCATCGGAGCAATGCCAATAATGTTGCAGAAAGATATTGCCAAACCAACCGCAGCAAGATCTGTTTTGCCATGTTGACCAATGAACAATAAAGTTATCACTGGCAGCAAGAACTCTGAAAAATCACTGAAAACCAATGGTAGTGCAAGTTTAACAATTGACAGAATTTCAGATTTGAAATGGATTGGGAAAAATTTGGAAAGGAAGTATGGTATCTTACAGCATGGCAACATGATGAGAACCATTAAAACCTGCAAAGAGACAAGAGAAAAACAGTAAGTTCAAATTTCAAAAAAATTAAATTTTAGTATTGTTTAGGTGTCCATAAAATTGTGTTTAAGTTTGTGAAGGTTTAACCTTGGATAGTCTGGGGAGGCAGTTTCACCCGACTTGGGTAGGGTGCATGTCCTATAATTTTGGGTCAATACTATTATGTGTTTGGGTGTTTATTTTCTGGCAGGTGTAATCTGCAGGTTATTGACTGCAGGTTACGTTTATGGCCAAGGGCTGTGTGGTCAACAAAAGAGGTCCCATCATAAAACTGCTGGGAATTTGCGCACCTGGGGGTTTTGACATCCAAAGCGGTTTAATTTCATTGTGTGAAACAAATTAAAACTCAAAACACAATGACAATGCATCAGAACTGCAGTAGGATTAGTAAAAACACGGGGCTATTAGTTTCGCTGAAACAAAGCCCATATTTTTTCTTTAAAAAAAATGCCAAAAGTCATCAAAAATTGGGCATTCTTTGGCCCTAGTTTTTTATTTGCAGTGACTCTAAAGGCCAAGTATATTTTATAAACTTCTGTAGAAAGGAACTATAGCATTTTTTGCGTTTTTGGCCAAAATTCGTTCTGTGAGAGTTTTTTCTTGCAAAAATATTGTCGCAATATTTAATAAAATATTAAATTTGCGAAAATTTGTTTGCCTAATTTTTTGCAATAATTAATTTGCAATAATAAAGGAAAGGTTAAAAAACCGATGAGCATTATTCATATTGAAGCAGATTTGTGGCTTTTTTTAAAAGGCCAATTCAACTGAAAATTCAGTGACCATGTGTTGTTACGGAATAATCTGATGCATGCTGGTTTTTCATTGGTTGAGGCAATGATAGCATGACCATGGAAACAACACGATCAGTTTATGATCACATGGTGGTGTGGTGTTTCCATCGAAATTGTGCAATGTTGCAATATGGATCTTGGAATGATGAGTGTTCATTCACATTTTAATCTCTTAATTAATTTGTTTTAATTTCATGGTGTTTTAATACACCCAACCTCCTGACTTACAAAAGAGAAATGTACGGCCATACTACATAGCCACACAGCCCTTGGCCGTAAACGTAACCTGCAGTCGATAACCTGTAACCTGCAGATTACACCTGCCGTAAACATATCATCCAAACCATGCTCACCTTTCTTTCGAGCATTTCCCATTTCTTTTTCGCATTTCGAGAAACTGCTGGAGACTTTATAGTAGACGGTTTTCTTTGATTGAAGAGCTCTTTTACAGGGCTCTTCAATGCCGATGAGCCTCTCCTTCGTGGCTCATCGCTGGTTGGTCCATTGTGCATGGCCTGTTGTCGTTGTTTCGCTTTTTCTTCTTCTTGCTTCTTTTTTAGACCAAATGTACCAGACACTGGCTTGATTTGTTTACGCATCGAGTTCAACTAAAACAAAAAGATCAATTAATCCTTTCAATCAAAACTGGATCATGAAGACTTAATGCACGTCGGGTATCTTCAGGTATATGACGAAATTAAGTTCGTTTCACATGTCAAAATTATGTCTAAAAAGCAGATAGAGAGAAAATGTGCAATTGTTATTTGTCATATCTCTGATGTTCGTTCTCATGTCAAAATTACGTCTAAAAAGCAGATTAAGAGAAAATGTACAATTGTTATTTGTCATATCTCTGATGGTGCGTGTCTCAATGGTAAACTATGATTCGCCGATAATGGGTAAAAAAAACTTCATACTTTAGGCCGGAAATATAAACGGAATTTTTAGAGTTTAATATGAGTTTATCTCTTGAATAAAGTTTGCTTGTTTGTTTGTTTGTGCTTGTTGCTAAGTCTGTTTATCAGTTAACAAAATACAGGAAACGCCGGTTAATTCTCGAAAATTCAAAAATTCGCATAGTCGAACAGTTCTTGAATTCCCTTAAACGTCATACCATAAAAAACCCGTTCGATAGTTCGAACAACTTCTTGAATCATCCTTAGACTTATGCACAATTTCAACTTCGAAAATTATTATCTCAACTTACAAGGCCCCAAAAATGTCAAATAAGGTATTTTTGATTAAGTTAACAATCATTGAGTAACATCAAAAATATTTCGTAGCATTTTAGATAATATTATCATCATCAGACTCAAATACGTAGCCATTTTTTTGGGACACCAGTAGATATAATCGATTTGTTTTTATAAATAAACCCGAGAGTGAAATCTTACCTCTTCTTGTTTGCGTTTTAAAATCATATCCTTCTGCCTCTGATCTTGTTTTAAAGTTTTTATTTGAATATCTCTTTTTCTGTTTTCTTTTGTCATTTGTTCAAGCTGCGTTGAAAATTTTTCTTCCCTGCGTTTTGCTTTCGAAATTTCATCTCTCATTTGTCGCATTAACTTCACTTTGATTCTCTTCAAATCTCCTAATTCATTTTTCAAGTTCTTCAGTTGATGCTCATTTTGTTCCTGCAGAGAAGCAAAAAACGACCAATTGAAAAAGAAGTAATTTCCCGTTCTTTAATTTTAGTGCGATGCATGAAAATGCAAAACAAGACATTTACAGGATGCAACAGGCAAGCAAGACATTCACAGGACAACTTGTGCGATCAGAAAATCTATACCAAAAGACATTTGTCCTATATCTAGAGATGATGTGTGTTATTATTTCTACGATGGCGGATTGGGCAATTCTTCAAGTAAATGAAGGAAATAGAATCATTAAATATTAATGAGAAATATGAAATAAAATCGAAAATAAAGGCAAATTTCCTTCAACACACCCCCCCTCAATCTAAATATGCTCGCGGCGCCCTTAAACACACGCAAAATTGAAAGTTAAAAATTGAGAATGATAGTTAATATAAAGTTCTAAAAATGATGCCAAGATGCAAACAAAATGTTGAGCATAAAATTGATTGAGAGTTCCACTAATACCCACCTTTGTCTTCATGAGTCTGGCGTGCTCTCTTTTCGCCGATTGTAATTTTGACATTTCTTTTTGCATCTGGGTTAACTTCTTTTCATACTTCATGCGAATTTCTTTAGATTTTTCTGCAGCTTTCGAATCGACAGAACCGAGATTTCGCAACACCTGGAAAAAATTGTCATTTAAAAAATAAAAGTGGAGATTTTATCGTGATAAAAACACAATTTGTTGTGACACAACGTTATTGTGATAAAAACACACATCAAAAACAACCCAAAGACACAATTCCACAGTTTTTATACAACTTAATAACCCAATCTTGAATGGCCAAAATTAAATGCATCCACCCTCCGGCTTCGCAAGAAAGGGGTTTAATAAATCTTCTACAGTATCTTATCTCTCTCGTCTTGTGTTTCCTAAATCTTATTCTGCAAAAGCGAATAACCCCCCTCTCGAATGACCAAAATTAAATGTACTCCACCCTCCGCAAGAAGAGGCGAGGGTTGGAGTGCATTTACGCTTCACGTTCACGAGGGTTGGGTGCATTTACACATCACGTTGAGTAAAGCTTCTACAGTACCTTATCTCTCTCGTCTTGTGTTTCCTTGATCTTATTCTGCAAAACCGACAGTTTCTCTTCGTACTGATGCTTCAAGGCAGACAACCTATGCTGACTATGTTCCAATTCTTCAATGAGTTTTTGCTTGATCGTGATCTCTGTGGATAAATCTGCAATATCTTCTCGAAGAGCTTCCTCGTCTATGATGTAAAAGATTAAATCAGTAAGTGGTAACAAAAAGCATGGTTAACCCATTCACCCGGGAAGGGCCATGTTGCAATATCTTCTCGAAGAGCTTCTTCTCCTCTATGGTGTAAAAGATTAAATCAGTGAGTGGTAGAAAAAAGCATGCTTGACCAATTCACCCCGGGAGAGGCCATATGGTCCATCGCTAAACAACGTAAAATGTCATATTTCTGTCGTAAAACGCTGTAAAACGTCATTGAAGGTTAATACCAGCATAACATGTTAATATAAGATATTTAAAAATAAGTTTTTCTTTTGAATTAGGTTTATTTGTTTGTGTTGCACCGTGCAAAATAAAATTTACATAAGGTTTGCCCGTTAATTGGAAATAAATCCGGGGGTAAAATGGAAAAAAAATTCAACAAACAGATCGAAGATTTACAGTAAGCCTATTTAATTACTGGATATTTTGCTACCTAAACAATGTGGTGGCATCTACTCGGACTTTTCAACTTCACATTTGTATACAATTTATTATTTAAAATTGTTTGTTTAAAAGACAAAAAGTGAAAATATTTAAGAAAATATTTCTCATTTAAATTCACGTTTGTATCAAAATTAACATACGGCTCGAATGTAATCGGGGGTACATATTTTTCTTAGATCTTTTAATTTTCCCCATGTCATTGTTAACATCTTTGATGTCTTCCCCAGGCTCAAAACACAGCATGTACCAAATGCCAATTAAATTGTTCTCATGTCATTTCCTATCAAATTGAGAAGAAGATTAACTCCTGCATGTAAGATAACTAAAACTCACGAATACTGGTCTCTGCGAGGGAAATGGCATCATCGTCATCATCATCATCGTCTGAACTTGACAATTCATCTTGATCATAATCAGATTCCTCCTCCTCCATATTTTCAGCATTTCCTTCCTGATCCTCCTCCGCATCTTCATCTCCTGCGCTGTCCTTCTTCTCCTTCACAGTTTCCTCTGTTTCATGGTCATCATCCACATCTTCTTGTTCATGCTGAAAGTAAATATCAAACTAAATCTAAAAAGTGAAGACATAGGCTGTAAGCAAGCTGGCTGTATTTTGATTTCAATTTTTCTTAACTTACCCCCAAAAAAACCTTGATTGTCTGTATATTATTAATATTTTCCCCAAGTTTTATAATAACGCCCCGCAAATAACAAACTGCATTTATAATATCTGCAAGCTGACATTTTGCTAAAAATTAGAAAATTTATTATGGAGTAGCTTTCGTTTGAACTTGATTTTTGCCATGAGATTCATTTTGTCAAATTCTAACTTCAAAAAGTATTTTTTCAATAAAAGAATTAAATAACAGTGTCAAACAAGGAATAGAAAATTAAAATCAAAAAGACTAATTTGCAAAAACCAGTTTCTTATGATGAAGTTTATTACCATATGTAAACTTTAAAGCACTTTGATTGGCTAGAATACTGATATCACGGTTCGTTGAATGACCAAGTGGCCGTGTTTTGAAGCCAAACTCTCTGTGAGTGCACGGGTTCGGGACCACTTGTCAGAACTTCTAACTACGAAATATACTTCCAACTCACCTGTCTATCCTTTCGATGTCGGTAAATGAGTACTAGCTCAGCTGGGATAAGCGGCTAAAAAGCCAGGGAATAGAATGGCGACCTCTCCTGCCCGCCGTGGGCAGCAGCAAACGAAAGAGAAACTGTTGGGTTGCCTTCGACCTTACTTACTTACAGTTTGTCGTGGGTAAATAAAAATTTATCGTTGTTGTTATCATGAACCAGTCTTATGTGACTTCGATAACGAGCATCATCAAATTGCTATTTCCTATAACGCATCGCAATCCTTGGCAGTATTGTGTATTATCTCAAATTTCAAAGAGGTTTAAAATAGCACAACGAAATATAATTGGGCGTCATGAGATCTCGTGACATAAAAGTGACGTACCTAGTGACATAAAAGTTTGATATAACATTTTTTGAATTGGTGTTGCCCTTTAAAATATATAGTCATTATATTCTTACGTCATTTAAATCTTTTTCATTCAATTCCGAACTTAAATCTTGTTCGTTCAGTTCAGAGACTTCTTCGATGGACTCTTTGATTGGCGTTGATGCAGGATGTTTATGATGATGATGATGATGATGCTGTGACAAAATCAAAACGTAGATTTGTAACACAGATTCAAACAGAAATTAAATACAAATGCAATGAATGTAGAGATTCAAACACAGAATCAAAACATAGATTCACAAACAAAAACGGATTGACTGAAAATGCTTTTAAATACAGAAATTCAAGACGCATATTTAAAGCATGGATTCAAAACACAAATTCAAAACATAGATTCACAAACAAAAACGGATTAATTGAAAATGCAACAAAACTTAAGATTCAATACACAGATTCAAAACACAGATTCACAAACAAACGCATTAATTGAAAGTGCAACAAAACTTAAGATTCAATACACAGATTGAAAACACAGATTCACAAACAAAAACGGATTAACTGAAAATGCATTCATGCAATAAATATAGATTTAAAGGTAAAAGCACAGATTAAATAAGATGCAATGGATGTGTGACAGACTCGATACACTTATTTCAAACAGAGATGAATGCAAAATGAATGCAAACCTTTCCTTTCTTGATTTTTTTCTTTTCCTTCTGCAAATCAAGTTTCGCTATTTCAATCAAGGATATTGCTGTCTCTTCTTCTGGCCCCCCAGGCGACATTGCAACACGAGTTATTGCACGTGCACGTTTGACAGCAGCAGAAGACATAGCCTCACTTTGAAGTAATTTGTTGCTGCAAAAAAACAAATTCTTCGTGAAATTATGTTTCAAAATAATATTCTCAATCTTTTCAAAATTAAAATTACGTCACAGACTGTAATACATTTTTGATGGTGAAAAGAACGTCACTTAAAAACAGTATCAGAAAAAACCCGCATATAAGAGTCTATATTATGAAATTTAACCTGACAAGGTTCTTAAATCAAAGGCATAATAAAGCTTAATTACTTAGAGGGCGGTAAACTCAATTTTACTTGGAACATACTTGCTCATTACATTAACAATTTCTTCAGGACTAAAATAATACATTTTTCATTCTGAGAAGAATGAATGCTGGTATATCTATCAGCCTGTAGGTTTTTAAAAGTGAACGGTTCTCATTTCCGGGCTTTTTATGTAATATACATGTAAATAATAACAGCCTCTGTAAAGAAAACAAAAATAGATGGTATACGCATACGTTAAAAAGTATTGCACCTCCTTTCTAAAAATGGCGGCTAAAAGTGTCGGAAAACCCAATCAACAAAATTTACATGAGCAAAACATGCCAAACCAGGAGAGCTTTGCCACCATGCAAAGTTATAGCAGTAAAATATTAGCAATCTTATTCACATTCCATTGAAATTTTATTTTGAACTTTTCATTGAGAAAATTAAGTAAAATTCAAGAAAACACTGGTTTAAAAATCAAGAAGGAAATTGAAAGATTAGGGTAAAATATCGCAAAAATAGGTCATATGGCCCTTTAGAAGTCTTACTAACATGCAGGAAAAAACAAACAAAACAATAGTGCGATAAAAATAGCCCTTACCTCAATTCCTCTATTTCTTTCACATAGCCAATGATTAACGCTTCAACATCGTTGTCTCCTGATGTAAAATGAATTTTTATAAAAAAAAACAGTCAGAAATTTTATGAAATTTAGAATAAAATGCCAAAAAGTGCACTTGCTGTTTCTTAAAACGTGGCCTTGCCTTTTCGCTGCAGTAATTAATTTAAATCATTGAAATTATAAACATTTTAAAAATATTTAGATGCGGTGGCAGTTAATTCAAATCTAGTTTCCGTCAAGGCCCAAATATGCAAATAATTATCAGATGACGTCATTACGTAGCAATTATTAATGCCATGCACGTTAAGTACTAATGACGGGGGTGTTGTTATTACTTCATTGTCATGATCATTTATCTAAAGTAATAAAATTTGTCATCAAAATGCAGCCACAACAAAAATATATAATTAGATTCCTTCCTTCCTTCTCGTTCCAATGTATGAGAAATATGGTTATAGGAGGTTGGGAGAGAAATAATGTACCTGAAGAAAATGATGATGATGATGATGACGCCGAGGTAGATTACAGCTTTAAATACAGAACTCAGTCTCTGGAAAGCTGTATCAATGTCCAATATCTTAAGTATATTGGACATGTATATAAAGCTGAAAACAATGCAATTAAAAAAATTGTTGTTAACAAACGCCCGCTACAGAGACCCCTGGATCAAAATCTCAGAAATGCTGGGTATCACAAGTCACAAGTGAACAAGCGAAAAGAAAGATTTCAATCAAGGAAAGAGTTCGCTGAGGTTATGGAGTATGGGGAGCAAAATACTGCAAAATATTATTTTATTTCTCTATTCAAAATATTCTTGGCATGAAGAAAGATCTAAGACATTTCTTGGCCAATGCAAATGTATCGATGTTCATCTCAAGGAGTATGGGGAGCAAAATAATGCAAAATATTCTTTATAAAAGCTGCTAATATAGTAAAAACCTGCACGTAAAGATCTACAATAAGAAATTCAACCTGACAAGGATCTTAAATTGAAAGCACATTTCATTTTATTAGCTAAAGGGTGGTAAACTTGAAATACTAAATTTTACTTAGAATACACTTGTTAAGTATTTCAGCAATGTCACCAGGACTTAAATAATAAATTTGAATTCTGAGTTGTATTAATGCAGGTATTTCATCCTTCAGGCTCTTCAAAGGGGAATGTTCTTCTTTGCTAGTTCTACTGTAGCTTACACACTGCCTTCTGAAAAACCTCTAGCCTTCTAAAATACAATTCACCATTTGATCTTATTGCAAAATTTTGAATTTATATGATGATTCTAAGTATTCTCCAACTTAAATTACCGTCTCCCAATGTTCCCAAAACTGCAGTGGCTTTCAGATGTGTGATTTGTTGAATTTGTATATCAATGGTTTCTTGCAAAGCTTTGATACGCAAACGAAGGTTCTCATTATCTGTGGTTAACAGAGTGTTTTCATGAAACATGTCGCTCATGTGATCACCACCTTCGCCGTCAGCTACCCTTTTGCCCTAAAAAGAAGATGGAGCTGATACAAAATTTTCTCATATAACAACCATGATATATTGATAATACTAATATTATTATGTGATATTACCACAATGTTATACTTATGATAATAATAATTATGAAATAATATACAATGAAAATTAAATAAATTAGCAATAACAGTAAAATACTTATGCTAATATTATGATACTAATTCTATCAAAAATCATAATATTATTATACAATATTACTACCACAATCCAAATTCCAAATAATAATAATTCGTGGGGTATTTATTGTTTTCCCTATCCTTTCACCCCGGGAAAGGAAGTTTATCATATAAATTAAGTTCGTTTGCATGTATTACCCCCTGAAAAATAAAACTTTAATACGATTTGCCTGTTTAGCAGAAAATAATCCGGGCGTAAAAGGGTTAAGAAAAGTATTCTCTCTATAGATATAGTATATCTCGGTTCATTCAATCAATTTTGGGCTTTCATAGCTACACCTCCACATGGTATATCGATCCAAAACATGTATGCGTTTGCAGAGAATAATATCTGATCTAACCCAGCCACGTACTTCAGATCTATGCATCGAAAATTGTAATCTAAAGTAGATTGCAAGTAATAGAAAACGTTGGACCATGCATGATTTAACTTTCTTATCGGCCAGAACAGGGGACAATTTTGTAAAACAAAATCTATGCAACGAAAATTGTAATCTAAAGTAGATTGCAAGTAATAGAAAACGTTGGACCATGCCTGATTTAACTTTCTTATCGGCCAGAACAGGGGAGAATTTTGTAAAACAAAAGATTGCGGTTTCAAACATGCGATTTTTGATGTGGAAGAATAGATTCCACACCTTCAACGCAGCTAAGCTAATCATGACAGCCTTTTATGTTTATTTTGATTTGATTAAGTGCATTCAGGGTGTGAAATCTATTCTTTCAAATCGCAAATCGCATTGTCATGTTCAAAACCGTATCCTGTCATTGACAAGGCCAACAAAATCTGATTCCAAATTACAGCTAACAGCCGAAAAATTGAATTTTGCTCTCGAGATATAGAATGTTCGAATTATCGAGCAGTATTTCACAAGAAAGCCAGGCGAAGGGAAATAAACATTTTTTAGAAATAGCGAATATTTAAGATAATGGGCAATCGAGATAGAAAATGTGAATAGTATATTTTGAATACAGTCTTACAATAGTGTTTAAATATAATCTCAACGCAGAGGCACAAAAACCAAACAAAATTAAGCAAAATTTCAAATAAATAACAGTTTAAAAAATTCAGCAATGAACAAGGTTTTCCAGGTTTGTTAAAGCCTAAAAAAAATAAAATTTGAGAAACACCTGTTTATATTCCATAAGTTCCATTTGCAATGTTTGAACTTCTGCTCGAAGTGATGCTATCTGCTTGCTGGCTTTGTCCTGGTTTACTACAACCTAAAAAACACAAATAAATCTTGAAATCAGAGCTGCGAAAAACAAAGTTATCAAAAATGAAGATCTTAAAAAATCAAAAATTGCAAAATACAGGTACATCTGCATTTAGAGTAAGACGAATGCTAAAATCAACTACTGAAAAATAAGTTTAACATAACAAAGGCACAAACGTAAAACATGATTCAGATTATGTTTTGATAAAAAATAAAAGTTATGTAGCAAGCATTGAACGACTACACAACTACTCAGGGAGTAATATATTTACCTGTCTGACAAAACAGACTAGGAAGAAATTATTTCCTACACAAAATGCCCGTGTATCTACACAGATCGCATTGCAGTATTTCTGCGCGTGGTGCTCGTGTAATCTCACGCAGTATTTTTTATAAAATACTCCATACAAACCTTGTTTTTGATATTCCTTGCACGATTAGCATACTTCAAAGTGTTGAGTGTTTCCATAAAATCTCTATCCGAAGGACTAACGCATGCTATCATTACGGTGCGACTAAAATTCAAAATATAAATTAAAATGAATTATAAATAAATTATAATGTACGCGATGATAACAACAAGAATTTTGAGGCCCGTTGAGGGCGTTCCTGGTATTTCGTATTTTTAAAAGTCTAAGGCCAATTATTTCCGATTTGTTTTAAATCTCTCAGGATAAAAAATATTTTTTTTTAATAAATTGGGAAATATTCCGATTTCAGAAAATGTTTCTTTCAAATATCTCATATTTCTAAACGGCCCCAATTTTAAGAACACGGTAAAATCTGTACCAATATTCCTCAATGAGCAAAAAGTATCTTTAACATTATATATTCTTAAACATGAAATATTATTTGCTGTTAGTTCAAAACGTGATCAATATTTTGACTTGTTTAATACGTTGGCCTTCCCGTGTTTCCACCACTGACAAATATTAAAACAAAATTCCAAACATTGCTTACCTGTTACCTCCTAGTGAATCTTGAAGTAGCCTGGTGAGCTTAGAATCTCGATATGGAACATGACAGCCTCGTTTTAGTTTATCTCCAAGCGCGCTTATGACGTTTCCAAGCGACAGCTAAAATAAAACATTGGTTAACAAGCTCGTTATTGATTTCTATCCAGACATACAGCCCAATTTCAAGAAATATACATGTTTCCATTTTGATTAATACCCTTGCCAAGCTAAATTGGAAACTCCTAAGTGCTTTATGCGGGTTTTTATTGCAATGAAAATTAATTCTTAAATATTAAATGAAACTTACGAGTCCTTGGTTGATGGATATTCCCTCTTTGGCTCGATCACCAGTAGCTCCTGTTCTTTTTAAACGCTCTGATCCAGCAAGATCAACGAAATTAAATTTAGCAGACAATGTTTCAAATTCTTCTCGTTGGCCATCTTCGTTTACTTCACCGTCTTCATCTGTTGCCTCAACCTAAAAAAATAATCCATTCGTCTTTTAATTCCATTCGTACCATATATAAAATGTAAACAGAAAACCCTTTAATTGTTTTCAAAGGTGAAATGTTTTTCATCGAAACAGATACTTTTTAGCCCTGAGTAAGCTCTATGATTGCCAGTCAGTTTCTGCTAGATTTCTTAGAGAAATTGCAATTCGGTATCAACGCATGTCTCCATAATAAGTTTTACCATTGTTGTCAGCTTCATTGCTAGAGGCTGGCTAAAGAAACTCTGAACTGAGCAGGGCACAGCAATAACAAATCGTAACTTTCCATAAACTTACTAAAATTTAGCTATTGTGAAGGATAAATTTATAGAACTGATAGAAGAGCGTTTCCGAGAGAAAAATTATATCATGCACCCTTTGATAGTTGTGACACCCAGACCCACATTCAGAAAAATGACAGATTTGCCCCCAGAACCACATTCAATACGCATCTCCGATCACAAATTCACAGGTAAAGGCCTGCAAGATAACCCAAAGCGTACATTTGGTTCTACATCCAGACATGGGCCTGTCAACTAAACAATTGTACACAAAATCAATCCCGTGTTGTGTGTTGTACGTTAGGCTTTCTAAAGATATATTCAAAATAAATTATTTGACTATGTACATACATATACCTATCTCGGGTGTCCCAAAAAAATGGCTACGGATTTGATTGAGTCTGATGATGAAAATATGACCTAAAATGCTACGAAATGTAATTAACATCTCAAGTTACAAGGCACCAAAATGTCAAAAAGGTATTTTTGATTAACTTAACAATCAACGAGTAGCAGCAAAAACATTTCGTAGAATTTTAGGTAATATTTTCATCGTTAGACTCCGTAGCCATTTTTTGGGACGCGCGGTATATATAAGACTTCATACAGTCAGAAAATGATATTAAATAGAATGAAGATATACATAAATCAATATTATGATTTAAAATCAATACCTGAGCCATTCTGTGATGTTTCAAATGAACAGTAAATATTGCATGTGAACGAGATGAAGTTGCATTCATGTTTGTACTTGCAGTAGTTCTTGAAAGTGCTCCTTCTTCTAAAACTTTCATTATCTGAAAAAAGTAATTTGTTCTGATGATCTGCTCATTTTATTTACAAAATGCAAACATTAAAAATCGAGAGTAAATTCTATTTCAACAAAATAGGAGCACAAAACACATTTTTAATAGCGAGCTAGATACCAGGAATAATTTTACCGGTTACCCATCGATATGGAATGTTACCCATCGATATATCAAGAATAAGATTTCAATACTCTAATGAATATTACTCTGGGTTCAGAGTCAAATAATTTGTGTGCCTAATTGCGATATCTCTATTACCTATTACATTCTGTAGTATCCTCGAGAGCAAAGCTGAATATTTATTGATATTTGATTCTTTTAAGGAGGGTTGCCCTTCAGCAGAAGCCGTTTTTCAAGGGGCCCTCAAATAAAAACTTAATTACATAAAACATTTAAAACTAAGATATCACTAGAATATAAAAAACCATAATTTTAAAAGCCTATTTACAATTATACAATATACATAATAGAAAGAAAAAGTTCACCCTTTATTGATTTCTCAAAACCATTCAGGGAGGATGCCGTCTTAGACTCAGCAGGGAGGCTATTCCATAGTTTAGCTCCTCGGAAGGAAAAGCATTTTTGCCCATAAATTTCTTTGGCAACCTTAAATCTCAGTGTTCCGGAGGTTGCGGGAGGAGCATGCTGAATTAAAGACAAAAGTCAGCATGCTGCTGAAACAAGACATTGCTATTACGTTTTTGTGATATTGTTTTGTTGTGGTTTTAGTTCTCTTTTATATGTTGTTACCATACCTTTTAAAGGTAGCGTATTTACATATTTATACCAATAATAACAATAATAATAATAATGCTTACATCAACTTCAGAAGAAACACTTTTTAACGCCACACCAGTCGTATAAATATTGTTGTTCACATCCTCATGAATTTTGACAATCTTTTTTCCTTTATTTTCAATGTCAAGCAAATCAATTATTTCTTCATTGTATAACTAAAATTGAAAGCGTATAATATAAACACATAGTTATTTGTACTCAAATGTAAAATAAATTGTAAAGCAAAAGACATCACTCATAAAAACCTGGCCAAATCGATGTTGGCCGGTTTGCCACAAGGCCCCAGGTTTCAAATGCAAAAGTCATCAAAGGCTGAGTGAAATGTTGGCGAACATGTTTGCTCGTTTGGCCACCTCTTCATTATCTGCCAACAGGAGCTCTTGTTGGAAGATAATGACGAGGTGGCCAAACGAGCAAACTGGCCAACATCAATGAACTAAGCCGCTCTAAAGAGCCGGCAAATGTTGGATGAAATGTTGGCAAAAATGTTGGCAAAAATGTTTGGTTTTTTGGGCAAGGCTCAACTGAAAAACGAAAACAAACAATGTTGCAGGCGGAGGAGACGTTTTCATTTTCCAGTTGAGAGAGTTTCGCTTTGTTCTCGAGGGATAATCGTTTTGAAATGAGTATATCAATTTCACTATTGTTACAAAATTTGCCACTGTTGATCTCACCACTTAAAAAAGAGCCACTCCGTTGCAACTCTCTAAATCATTGCCCCCCGAAGAAACCATATAGTATAACGTACAATGATACATATTATAAAAAATAACCGAGGGTAAATACGCAATCATGCAAAAGAGGTTATAATATTCTTTCTGCATATAAAAGCAAAATGAATATTCAATTTCGTTGTGTATACCCCCTGTTAGTGTTCATTTTCCAAGTGATTTTTATTGGAGTTCTGATTACCATCAGGGAGTAATGAGTTAGTATTTACTGATGACTTACTTCAATAAACTGGCACTGCACTTTGAACTCAGGAGGCGCTCTATTTTGTTCAATTGCTTCTTCTCTTCTCTTTGTAATTCCATCAAATAGTTGTTTCATCGCCCTGGGAATGATTCCAACTTGCTCAGCCCCAAGAGTGCTATTCAAATCGAACGATGTTCCCATTGTATACGTTTTGCCAGATCCTGTCTGAAGATTGAAAATAAGCGAAAGCAACTGTCAAAAAACGGCGGGAAAAATATGCAATAAATAAAACAATCTAAGACCCATTGCTAGCATTGATCTTTTGCAAGCAAAATCAACACAATTTACTCGAAATGCCGTGACGTCGCGTGGGCACTATTTTTAAACAAGAGAGAAAAGAAGAAAAAAATATATTTTCTTCCTTTCTTTCTTTTCTCTCATTTCAAAATGGCCGGAAATTATACGTAACTACTATTTTGGTGTCCGAATTCCCATGATCAAAATAAGTATATAAGTATCGGAAAAGACTATACTTCTTACATCGCTTCTTCTTGACCCTTACTTATTTCTCATAAAACCTACTATCGCTAATCAAAATGATAATAAGAACTTGCATTTCTACTAACTTGTATTTACATATATTTCTATTTTCAAATACGAACATTTCTATTTCTCTACCATCGATGTTACTTTTTACAATTTTTTCTGATTTAAATAAGTGTCCGACTTGCTACTTACCTTCAGTGGTATGGTTAATTTATGCAGAGTAGGGAGGGTGGGCAGCATGCTGATCCAATTTGTTGCTTACCATGGAGTTTTAATTGTGAGATTACAGTAGTTTTACTTGATTACCTTTTCACCCCGGGAAGGGCCATATGGTCAATTGACAAACAACGTAAAACATCAAATTCTCAGGAGGTAAATGCGGGTAGAACTTTATTTTCATTTCAAATATTTCAACGTACGTTTATAATATAAATGAAGTTGGGTTGCATGTGCTACCCCCTGCAAAATGGCACTTGCATAGGGTTTGCCTGTCTAGCAGAAATAAATCCGGGCGTGAAAGGTTTAACAGTTACTTTATCTCTCCGAGATTAACCTAGCCTCGTTATACAATTCCAAACCTTCGCTACTCCGACATTAATTTTGGCCGCTCTTGGTGCTATTTTTAATTAGGAAGGCAATTTTCAGCCCAACAGATTGGATTTATGGTGCCCCAGAGTTTGTCAACAGATTTAAAAATGTTTTTACACAGATTTGCTACATACATTTTAGAGCTTAACTTCCTGCTCAAAAAAAGACCAATGTATACAAATTCGCAAGATAACAGCCACAAATCGGAGCTGTTGTAGGGAAAAATGCAACCTAATTGGAAATAAATTAATCTTTTTACGCGTTTTGTACGTCGAGTTATAGGTTGAGAATAGAAATAAAATATTCTGTAAAATAAATGTTTATATTCATATTTAAATATAAACTAATTAGAAATAACACCTCTTGCACAATCCGCTCACAGTGGCGTCAGCAAGTACATAAAAAACAGGTGTCATTGTGGCATCGCCTTAGAAAGTATGAACTGGCGTTTCTGCAATTCAACGACGTATTTATTTTTGTCAAAAAAGATCCGCAGTAAAAAATTAGACATTTCCTGGCAAAAAAAATTATAATAAATTAAAATAAATTATTGCTTTTTATTAAGGAGCATGTTTATATGATGAAAATCATCCCCCTTCCTGAGAAATCCTTGTATTTTTCATCTTGAGGTTGTAAGGAAGATGGGCCATCTCGTTTTCGATGTAAAATCTCACTTCTACAATAAGTAGGATCTCACTCAAGTGGAATGAAATTTTCCATACAAATGCTGGAAATGATGGAGGTTGGAAGGTAAAATAAAAACGTTGCATACAAGCATTTATTTCAGCTTGTTTTCTAAATATGTCTGGAAACAAGTCATATCGAGACTTTCACGGGCTAGGCACGTTAAATACGATAACTCACTCACTCATGTAGCACACAATCAGGAAGGTGGGATGGTATGTTTATCTTTATGTCATATCTTTATATGAGACTTATCATACAAAGAAAAGCTGAGACTAGTCTCCCCTCTTAGCTAATAGCCTGAAAAGTAGGATTAGGTTCCTTAGTTACTGTCTTTTTCCCAACATAAAGTTTTTGCACTATTTTACCATCAATGCTATAATACTTGCAGTTGGCTTCTAAATATTGTCTCATAAATACTTAATGATGTTTAAAAAAAGTAAGAGATGTTTCCTTCATTATGTGATTAATTATTAATAAAAAGTAATTAAAATACAATAGTCCAGAATGATAATTATTCATTAAGATTCTTAATCATTTTAGGCTTTAAAAAGATACTGACGGTCTGTTAATGCTCAGTTGCAACCATTTGTGAAATCTTTACAATGTGTCAACATTTATACAACAAGAGAGTAGAAATTCAGGGTTAATTATAAATAAATTATAATGTACCTGTCCATATGCCAATATAGTTGCATTATAACCATCATAACAGCTGTAAGGAAAATCAATTATTCACAGCAATTACATTACTTCAGAACAACAATTCACAATAACAGCACTTCAGCACAAAATGATAATACTATTTAAAATGCATTTTAAAATACATATATAGTAAAATATTTATATTTTATCATGGGTCACCCAAAAAGCCTGAATATTTTTGCAATTTTCTGTCTTACCGATAATCAGTTTCGTATTTAACCCTTTACATAAGCAGATAAATTACTCCAGATAGCTGCAATTTTTTTAAAAATCTCTTTCCAAAAGCTAAAGGTACAAAACAACTTCAAAGTGCATGCCTGTTGGCCCCTGAGACCTTTGTAATAGCACTGGAACAATAAAGTGTGACATTTTGTACCTGCCCAACAGGTTGAAAATTGGTTTTGGCGCTGCATGAAGAAGGCTAAAATTTGCAAAATTTAAATGTTAAAATTGTTTTTAAGTTGTCTTTTTTGATGTATTTTGTTTAAAAATTGGCCAACTTTTATTATTTGTCATCTTGCAGAAAAATCTTAGGGGTGCAGATTATGCATTGGTCTTATAATAGGGGTTATTATAAAGAAGTTTAAAAAACCTCTGCTCTATTAGGTAACCTCAGACCTTCCATTCTTTTAATTTATCTCAGTTTTCTTTCATTTGCTATATTTTGCTAAACATAACAAACTTTTGATATGGGGCAATGTAAGAAAATATTTTTGGGGGTGCCCGGGATCATGGTAACTAAATAGGAGCACCTTGCTGCCATATTAAAACTGCTGACAGAAGCCTGGAAATCTCTAGCATGCCTAGTTGGTTGAAATGGACCAAACAATATGCCAAAAGCAAGGCCCCCATGGCTCCAGTCCAGCTTCTGATAATATATAAATTAAAATTATGTATAAAGAATTTTGAATCTCACCCTTCAATGAGTTCACTAGATACATCTTGATAAATCTCTTCTTGATGTGAAGTGATGTCAAATACGTAATCATATGTGAATGCTTTGTCTTTTCCAAGAACAATTTGTGGACTGTCATTCATAACAGATGTGCATATCCGACACATGTCTATCTTTTCTGCAGCACTTTGAGGTCTTACCCTGCAAATGATAATATAATATTTAGTATATTATCTGCAATATTTTGGCATGGTCCCCTGTAAAGCAGTTTCTCAAGAAAACTGAGGGGCTACCATGGATAAAAAAGAAATAAAATGAATGCCATGATATAAAATAAAATATATCTTTCATTACAATTTAATGCAGTAAAAATTGTGAGTGAGTTGAATTTGTGATATAAATTATCTTTCCATGGATCTTTCATTTCCTAGTTTTCCATTTTATAGACATTTAATTCTATGTCCACATTTTCCAGTTAAGACCACCATGGAAATTTATCCTTATTGGAATTGATGCATTTTTGATTCTCAAATTGGATTGCAATGCAATGACAAATTATTATTGCATTTGTTGAAAAACATTGGTTTACTTGAAAACATGTGTTCTAAAACTTTGAATTACTTCAAGCTGCTTTTGGCACTTTTTATGCTATCTAATAGATAAAATCAGTCATATTTCCTCAGAAAATATTCAATATCCCATATGCCTAATGACATGCTCAGACAACACAGTTTTCCAAAATCAACTTCAAAGTTGTTTATTAAAAACAAAAACAGCAGTGAACTGATGTGAAGTGTGTGCTTTGTATTCATTGAACATCAGTCACAAAAATTTGATAATGTTTAACAAGCATGGAAAGCTCCTGTTTTGGAGACTCAAAATTCTCTTGTAAAAGTTACAAAAGAATAACTTAAAGAACCAATTCATTCAATTTGTAAATTTAATCAGCCTGGCTGTTTGAGGATAGCTCTTGCTCCCTCTAAGCTCCCCTCAAATCCTGGAGAAGAGCTGGGCAGATACCTCTTATTCTAATTGTTCAAAATTTAATTTAATTTTTTCTTTTTAATAAAATGATTGATTGAAATTAAATCTTGTGTAGCCATGGGACTAGTCTTTGGTCTTGTTTGGTCGTCATGGTTTGCTTTGTCTTACACACACAGTCTTTAAAGTATGATTTTCCATGGTTTATTATTTTCATAAACAATTAACTTAAATTTAAATCACCGAACCATGTCATTGTTCTTTGAAACTGTTGATAACTTCCTCACACAAAAATAAGATTGAGGACTTGTTCTTTTTCTTGCTTAGAATAATGTTAATTAATTTGTTTAAATCATTGAATGGATGAACATTGTGTTAAATAATTCGTTTACACGTTTTTGATTGGCCATACATATTATATGATAAAATATTAAGAAAATAATTCTAATTTTCATTGTATTTATCTGTAATAATAATCATGCCTTTTTCCATATTTGCTTCATTTAAAAAAGTAATAACAAACATTTTTCAAAATAAAAAAGATAAGTGAAAAATTATTACCTCAAGGCTACTTTAACCGAGGAGTTATCCTCTTTGGGATTTTCTGATGAGATAGTCATGACTGGTGCAAGACGAGTAACTTTTTATTCAGACTTTTGACTCGAGCTTGTTTTGTTGTTTACGTCTCTCCGAATATCAAACTTTAAATTCATCTTGCAAACTCTGAACAATATTTCTCCCTTCCAAATGAGATTCCAGTTGCTTTGTGAGGCTTCAAGTATCTCCTTTCAAATATTTATAGCATAAGCATATATTTATTAGTATACGATGCTTTTTCGAAACAGCGAAAGCAAGTGCACTCAACTCAACCTTTTCCAGCCCACCTGTCCGTGTCCATCATTGGCCTGTTAATTAAAATCCCACAGAGCGAGAAAGAATTAACAACAAACACCTCGATATTTTCTTTCTCTTAAGTAAATATCTTTCTAGCTTCACAATGTGTTAATAATCAAACTTTGTTTCTTCGCAAGTTAAAAAAGCATATAACGTCTGCACCCAACCAAAACTCTGGTCCGAAAGTAACGAAAGACCATATTTTGCAGCCAGCAATTAAATATTAAATGCAGATCTGAAAATTAAAATTTTAAATATGAATTGGAAACGAGGCAACATATAAACGAGATTACAAATTTGCTCGACTTAACGCCGCGGCGTTTATTTTCATAAAATAAAAGCATTGTATGTTTGCTTAAAATGCAAGAACTTCATTTTCCGTTGTTTTGAGTAAAGAAGACTTTCATTTTGCAATCGAACATTGTAAGACACAAATTAAACAAATATGGGTAGATATTTTCTATTTAATAGCAATCTTATTTCACGAGACGAGTGGAGAGTTTAAGCAAATAAAATGCAGCTTTACTAAGTTCTGGTTGTTCATAAAAAAAACAAATAGCTTTCAAAAATATTCTTCAGTTTCCAAACAAAGAAAATCTAATCTGCTGTCCATACGATGCCTATAGAACTATTCACGTGATCATATTCTAATGTTTATATGATCGAATTTTACTGTTCACGTGATCGTATTCTTGTGATTGAAGATTTTCCGAAAAAGCATGGAGTTATAGACCTTCATGAAAAATTCTTTCATTTCTTCGAAACGACAGAGCAAATCTTTCGAATAAGCATCATGCTAGTGTAATTTCTGAATCATTGTATCAGGTATTAGTCTTCATCTACCTTTCGCCTGCAAAGAAAACAAAATTTCAACTGAAAAAAACTGATGGCTTTGTTACAGAAAAAAGGTATTTAATTTATTAATTTAATTTAAAGTTTCCAAGTAAGCATGCTGAAAACAAACAAAATGGCAAACATTCCCATCAAGCCAAGCAAGAACACAAAGTCAGTCAGTTCCAAAAATCCATATTTGCTTTAACATGAATTTTTCAAAGTACAATTTCATTCTCATCAAAATTTAACCCATAACCACATTATGGTTGCCATTCAAACATACATATTGTGAAAAGTAGTATGGCGTATCAAAAACCATGCGTTGTATTTAAATTTCTGAAGAAAACCCAACCCTCGCTCTGTGTGTGTTGTTCCTTTTGAATGTCACTTGATATTAATAAAGTCAATAACCAAAAACCGCAAACCCAGCAATCCCACCTGATGTCAGGGAAGCCTTATGTGCAAACGGAGAAAATGTTCATAAATTGTTCTGTTCTCGCATCGGCAATACCCACGGGATGTACTATTTTAAACCGTTAAAGCAAGCAGGTTGTTTCAATGTCAAAACATGGACTGGAAATAAATGATGTTTCTTGAAACTGCTATAAAGGCTGAAGGATCATGACAATTTTAATGGATGATATCCTAAAATCTAAGTTTGCTCTTTGGACGGCATTTTGAGCACATTTTTAGATTGGTTTTTTTTAGCACATTTTGAGCACATTTTAGCCTCAAAGATTTCGAGTTACAGCCCGACAAACATAAATATTTTTTTGGGTCGCAGTATTGAGCGTTAGATTCAATTGCTGACAGAATGACAGAAGTATTTTCCATCTGTTGTTGTTGTTATTGTTGTTTTTGCCATATCACCGTTACTACGTTGTGTAATGTGTAAAACGTAAAAAATCGAATAACGAATAACACAATTCGAATAACAAAAACGATTAAGGAAAGTGGGATTCGAATAACGAAAATATCATTCTTCTGATATCGCATAAATTAACATAATCCTGCAAAAAGAATAGACCAAAAATAGACCAGGGAACAAGGTTGAATTCGCAAGCCTGCAGGGGAAGCCTGCGTAAGTAAGGCTTCTAAAATGTTTGCCTCGGTCCTCTAAACTCCCTGCGGTCATATCAATAATCAAAGTAAACAATGGGCAATTGAACACCATACCGTTTAGCTCTGTTATCATGTTTATCGCGGTGTCGTTCTTCGTCACTGTCCGACACAGAGTCAGATTCGCTTTCGGAACGAGAACTTCGATCTGATGATGATGATGAAGATGACGAGCTGCTTGAACACGATGAACTCGAGTCTGACGCTACTCCGGTATTTTCTTTAATGTCTACGGAATCTGCTATTCTTGCTATCTCCGGTCTATGTTTCTAAATAAAAAACGCATTCATACAATGAACCGGAGGCTATCATACCACAAATCTCAGTCCGGTTCAAATTTTCGCAAATGACAACAATAAAATGTATTCAATCGGTGACGTTCTTTTTCAAAAATGTCATCTGACATCTACCAAGGACCAAAAAAGAGTTTCCTCTTTGACAGGTTATATAGAAGCACGGGATTGACCGATTGAAGCGATTCAAACACATTTTCACAGCTGAAACATTCACTTACACATTTTCTATTTTTGGTGATTTTTCCGATATTCAAAATATTGAATGTATTAATTTAAAAAAATATGGCAATTGTAAAATGTACGAAAAAGGAATAGAACGTGGCCATACAGTAACCGTCTTCTTGACAGCTGATGAAGAGCAAGGATCGAAACATTGTGAAGTTCATCTTTGATTCTTAAAATGCCGAATTCTTAAAATTTACTATTATTGTTTATAACACGCTACAAAAATTAAATTGTTATGGTTATCTATACCAGGTTTTTATCTTTAATGGAGCAATATTGTTGAGGAACACACGTTTCACAGTAATACAATATTGTCAGCTCACCTTTATTATTTTATACCATTTCTTTGATAATTTTGGTCTGCCTCTACAAAAACAAATACAAATTTAAAATGGCTACAAGCAACTGCCGCATGACTAAAAATGTACATGCGTTTGAAACACCACAAAAAGTATATTTTGTTACCAATTTTCAAAATCTCTCTTTCCACAAACATGGAAAATCACAAGTTATTTTTTGAAACAATTGCTATTTTTGTCATATGAAAAGATGTAACCCTTCCTCCACAAGAAAAAGAGTTGAATGTTGGTAACTTTTCAAACGTGCAAACTAATTTTGGGTCACCTGGCGTATAATATATGCATACGGAGCCGTCGCCATTTGGGGGTGCCATACCCCCCCCCTACCATAATCCGCCACTCGATAGTAAATGATGCAAAAAGTGAGACAACTTTGCTCTGGTCTGCTTCAGTAATTCCAAAGGCCAAACAATAAAAAATAGGTTTTCACGATATCACATTGGACAATTTTGTAAAAAAAATAAAGAAAAGCCGAATAATTAAATACTCATAAAAGCATTAGATTAAATAAACAAAATTCGAAATTTCGTTGAAGATTCAAAAATTTGGGCAAAGATCCTTTAACACTCCCAATTCTAAACATACTTGCAAAACATATATATGCAATGTATGCATATGCCATTATACGAGCAGTCCTTAAAAATTCTCCCTCGTGCAATTGCAATGTTTTATATTTCACTTCTAAGTAACCAAACTTTAAATTAATGATGTAATGTCAATTTATCTAGCAGAGGGATTTTTGCATCATAAATCAATTTGTTTATTGCAAAATATTTAATTAAACTGTGCTATAAACTACAAGTTAAGAACATAACGCTACCTTACTGTTTTATGCCACACAATAGGAAAACTAGCCACTGAACAAAAATTTTGAGTAACTGCGCAAGTATTATCCATATTTAGTACCACGTGCCACCAGCCTCCAGGAACAAAAACGGTTTCTCCAGGTCCTTGAAGAATTTCAAGCTAGGAAAAAACAAAAAAGGTAATAGATAATCGGAAGAAAGAAACCGTGTATACATAAAGAGTGTGAAAAGTATATAAAAATTATGATTTTTTTTGTTTTCTTATTAAAAAAATACGTATCATGATTTCGTATAAAATGCGTATCGGATCACAGAAGGCCCAATCGCGGAATATTTGCTCAAAAATTGAGTATAAATGAAATTCTTACCACAAATGGTTGATTGTTTATCTCTGGTCTTTCCTTGCATCCAACTCAATGACTCAACCTGCCGCTATGACAACATCGGCCTGTCAATTCAATGCAACCGTT
>JAYJMH010006764.1:0-25491 GCA_036873815.1 Phacellophora camtschatica
GATTAAAAAACTAAGAATCATTGCTGTGATTAAAAAACTAAGAATCATTGCTGTGATTAAAAAACTAAGAATCATTGCTGTGATTAAAAAACTAAGAATCATTGCTGTGATTAAAAAACTAAGAATCATTGATGTGATTAAAAAACTAATCATACCTTAAACAGTTGTCATTAGTTAGTACAAGAATATGTGAATCAGTTAGACTTCCTGGAAACCATTCAACCTGAACAATTTTCATTGCAATTTGTCGTCTTAGTATGCCTTCTCCTATTGGAACTGACCTGAAATTTGAACAAAATCTTTCATGAAACAACACAAAGTTTGAAAAATAGTTGCTATTTTTGTTCAACAATAATTTTAAGCAAACACAAAATTACACTGCACGCTTTCTGAACACATGAAGCATGATTTTCCACAGAAGGGAACAAAACATGCAAGAACCAATTTTTCATTTGAAAAAAATAAAATAGTCTTCATTTGTATACGCACAGTGAGTTAATAGCAATTTGAAGGGGGGAAAACAAAAAGTGAATAATTGATAGTATATGGTAGAATGAATGATAGTCCATATTAATATCTACATCAATTTGAAGAAATAACTCTTTCAAAAGTTTTTGAACATTTTGCACAAGATGGCATCAAAATCTTTAAGAAAAATATTCTACCAAAATTAAAAAAACAATTCTTTTTATTTCAAACAATTCTAAAAAAATCCCACAGTAAATACCTGCAAATAATATTTGGCTTTCCACCAACAAATAAACTATTATTGCCCCATTGCTTTGGCATTTCCATAACAGAAGCTCCATTTGTTCCACTGATTAAAAGGAACTGTTCTGAGCAACTTAATTGTATTCTTTCCACTTCAAATGAAACAGGGTGCGAACAGCTAAGTTTCTGAAATCAGATGACAATCAAAATAAATTTTGGTTGCGTATATGTTTATAAGTTTGAACCAAAAGATGGGTAAGCAAACTATTTTATGAGTAAAATAGCATGCATGTAGTGAATCCTAACTGCTGTTCCAATGGTGTGTGTGTGTGGTTCACACAGCTGACAATAAGTGAAAAGAAAATACAGACCACTAGACAGGCCTGTATTTTTGGGGCATGTGTGATCACATGCTAAACAAAAGGTTTAGGTAAGCATATGAATCTTAGTGGGCGTGCGGCAATTCACACGCCTTGACGATTTTAGACGTGCGATGGAGTGCGATAACGATTTTAGGCTGAAATGAACATTGTCATTTTGATATGTTTTTGCTGCTGAAAACGAAGCTTGTTCATGTCCCCGTTCAGACTGATCCGTTCTCAAATGAAAATGATTAGAAACGCTGTGAAATTCCCATTTGCTTCACAAAATCAAGCACCATTTGAAAGAGGCTCTTTAAATATGTTAAATATATAACTCAAGATGCCAATGTTACTATTTTGTTTCTAGATCAACAAAATTGATCAATCATTGAATCATTTAATATCTTAATGACTGACAACTGGTAATGAGACTGTCTTACAATTTTTTAGGATTGAAAATGATGTTTTAGATGACGGACATGTAATTGCACCATCATCTATCTTTTCATGGATAACTAGATATATGTACAAAAGGTATGTGCAGTATTCAAGATCGAGGTGGGCCAGTAAAAAGTTCTGTCTTTTGCTTGGCTATTCTTAAAATTCTGTTTGTTACTAAGCCATAAAGTTAATACAGAAAGATGGACTTTGCAGAAATGTTTTCAATTCACTTTGAAGCATAAAGTAACACACTATTTCTATTTTTGTTATATGGGTGCTTTAGAATCATTTCAAATCATGTCTCTAAATCTAAGTTGATCTTCGGAGCATCTTTCTGCATTATTTGCGTGACCTAATATCAAACAGAATTTCCAGAATAGTCCAGCAAATGGCAGAACTTTTTTCTGGTCCTCTTTAAACTGTTTTCCCTCCAAAGACATCTGATTGCTATGGATAAATAACATCATATGATTGGAAAACAGCAGGATTGTATACATTCAAACATGCATGAACTTATTTGCATTTTTCTGCCATTAACTTAAAATGCATGTCTAATGACTTTTACATCAGTTCTGGTTATATTCAGGAGCAATAATGAATTAATAATTGAGATTCAATTTACTTAAATAGTAATAAAATGATATTAAATTTTTGAATTTTGGTTTTAGGCGAACAAAGATAAACCCATTATGGAATACTGTGATTGTTGCAGGGTTTAAAAATAATGAAAGGTATTAAAGAAACATACAATAGACATTTGATAGAAGAATGTTTATATATTTACATGCATATTATATATGTATATATTAATATACTATGAAAGTTCAAATGATGAATAGATACACAAGTTTCACACACTTAAGCCTATGATAAATAATATTTTTGTTTACTATTAAACAATATGAGGTTTTTTATTTAATATTAAACAATATGAGGTGATGGCAACTTGCAATAACGTGATTTATTTATTTATCCTAACAACTGATACCATGCATAAAAACAAAATCACTTTTAAACAGGCGAAATTACATTGTTTGTTTGTTACAAGTTATGAATCCATACTGTATATTTACTGTTGTTGGTTATTGCAAGTAATTTCACCAGAGGCATGTCAAGTTCTGTTTGATTAAAAAAAAATGCACTATATTCTTTATGTAATAGCTACATAGAGTAAAGACTTGACTTAAACTTAAATAAGTTGGCTTGCTTCTTCTGTCACCAAAGTTTATCATAGAACATGAAGCATAAAGACATGAAGCTTGAATTTTCAAACATGGCTTGATACCTTCCTGGAAAATTATCATCAATGACATTTTTGATCTTTTCGTATTTTTAGTTTTCTAGGATACGTAGATAAATTAGGAACTGCATACAAAGAGTTTACATTGGCAACTGGTTATGGTGCTTATATTGCAAGGGTAACTTTTTTGTTCTTCTTCTTTTCTCTTTTTAATGGAAAAACATTTACTTTTAAAACCAGATCAACCAAGAGGGAGGCAAGGGTGCAACTGCCATGGGGCTCATATTTCAATACCATAATTTTTCTGAGCATAGTTAATTTTTTTGAGTTCACAACAGCCAACATTTGTTTATAGATCAATGATAGAACTAAATGAAAACATACTAATGAAGGCAGTTGATTGGTATTTTTGATAATTTGATTGTTTCCCCAGCTAGCGAACTTAAGCAGCATTACTATGATCATTTTTTGGCACATATTTTGCTATTCATAAATTCTACGAAATAGTTTTTCTATGAAGCAGACAGAAGTTATATATATGCATTATATATGAAACAGAAGTTAACATTGTCTGTTGAAAACTAAATATATACCCGAATATGCAAACGTGAGAATTCAAATCTCATATTAATACTTGCAATAGATAGCCTGATAACTAATGAACCATTTCAGACCTCGTTGATCACCAATGCAACTGTGTCAGCGGACGCATTTGAATTTCTCCGTTTATTTAAAACACAAGAATTTTTAAAATTCACACAGTTCAAGATTTGAAGGAACTTTTTGACTTTGACTGTTTTGATTGGAACAACTCGTAGTCAATGACACTTTTAATGATGTTGGAGAAGGCAGTGACCAGACAGATAATGTTAGGGCTGTGTTTGCCCGACTACACAAGAATTGAAAAGATGCAATTCCGAAAGGATGCAAGGCCTAAAAACTCTTCAATGACGAATTGCTCTGTTTTTGGTTTTTTAAGCTGTTGACTAGTCTATGGACGATATTTCCGCGAATGCACTTGCATTTTCCTTAAATGAAGTCTCAAATTTTTTGTTGGTTATCAGATTGTCTATTGCAATTCACCACACAGAGCTTTGTACTCAAGTTTTTGCGATAAAGTTGCAGAACCAATGTAAGATTTTTTTGGGACACCCTCCTCCGGTAACCTTTGGAATGTTGAAATTCATAATTTTTATGGCAGCCACTTTTGAGAGATGCAGTTGAAAAGAATCCAGAAATGACGCAAGCACAGGCAGTAAAGCTTCTTATGGAATGCCTCAAGGTTTTGTATTACAGGGATGCAAGAAGTTTAAATAAGGTATCTATTATTGATATATAAATATATTTCCAAATTTTCAGGATCTGTTGAAGTCATGTTGCATAGAATGCTTGATCCAGAGTAAGACAATGTCCTGTTAATAATCGAAAGACCGAAATGTTTTATGCATTTTTGGATTTATAAACTTTCATTGAAATAATACAAACATTTTGCAATAGTTTAGTATTTTATGCGATCCAAGTGAAGCAGCAAATTTCTTGCGATTTTTATAAATTTTTACTGCTAGAAGCACGTAAGTGAATTAGAATGTACGAGATATCCTTCATTTCTTGATCTTGAAACACAATTTAGTCTTGCAGCACTTTATTGTAATTAAACAGTATGCATCGGAACCAGTTTTAACAACATGTATCAGAACCAGGTCGCTCATAAGAACGCCACGTTTTCAAGACTTTCCAAATATTTAAACTTGTGACGATTTTACATACATTTATTTTCAGTTTGAAATTGCGATCGTGAATGCTGATGGAGTAACAATAGAATCAAATCTTACAGCAGAAGCCAATTGGGAAATTGCGCACATGATCAAGTAAGCTCATTTAGTATTTATTTTTGTATTTATTTTTCTGTTCATTTAGATTTATTTTTGTGACTGTTATTATGTGTTCAGCAACAAGGGCATATTTTGTAACAACAGTAAAATTGACACGCCAATTTCAAAGCGATTATCCATCAAGGACAAAGGGAATTCTCTCAAGCAGAACATCAAAACAATCAAAGCCCTGTTTTGATTTACTAAAATTGCTAAAATTGCTGTTTCATTTTGGTAGATTTTTGGTAAAAATGCTGAAAAAAGAGAAAGCACGTGGCTGCATTTATAAATAAGCGTTTACCTTTCAGTTTTCGGATTTTTTTCTGAGTGTGTTTCCAAGCAACATTAAATACATTTCGTAAAAGGCTATGGTTTAGGAGATCTAAGGACGCAGTTTAGACGAAAATCTAGACATCTTGGTTTTGGGTTGGATTTGGACTTTTAGAATTTATATTTCGAGACTCAATGCACAAATAATAAAATAAACTAGCTATCAATTTTTAAGTTGACTACCGAGAAATAGTTTAAAAATTGTTTTGAATAAATTTGAGTTAAACGTGCAGCGCTAGCCTTGATCAAAGCTGTTACCTTTTTGGGACACCAGGTACAGTAAGGGAGTCCCAAAGCTCATGGTTTTACTGACCAAATAATTATTTTCTAGGGGTTACGAATAATCATGAAGACATTTGCTGAAGGATCTGGGACTGTTGTTATACTTATGTTGGAAGGATGAGGTATTCATTATAAATTTACGGAGAAGAATAAACTGTTTGGACGAAAAGAACAAAAAGGACGAATTTAAACTTATTCTGTCTAAAATATTGCTCATTTGAAAGTTAGATTTCTGTTAATAGAAATGTCTGTCTTTTTCGATCTTCCGCAAAAGAAAAGAATCTTCCAAATCTTCTTTTGATCAGTTAGTAGAAGATTGCAAATTGTGATTAAAACTGTATTTAGTTATAAAATCAACATCACGAACACTAGTGGAGTGAAAACTGTTATACAGACTACAATTTGGGTGCTAAATCTGAATCTATGCTCTAAAACTTCCTGTGAAGAATTCAAATAAATTTGTGAAGAATTCAAATAAACGTGAAAAAGGAGCACCATATATTTTGCACTTGCATCTCTAAAGTCTTCCCTCGTGCCTGCTTTAAAGCCCGCCGTAACTACCTATCCTAGTAAGGTCCGACCCAGCCCAATGAAAGAACGAAGACTTTAGCCAGTCCAAAATATATACCACCTTCAAATTTCGAGCATGCCCAGTTTAAAACAGGTTATATTTGTAGGCCAAATAAATAGGCCCAACAACAAGCCAGCGCAACGAAAAAAGACAAATTCTTATAAATAAAACTACCCTTATCGCCAAAAGCGCAAGAAAAACAGCAACGTTGTTATTTAATAAGGCGGTTAGGACGGGCTGATTTGATAAGATGAAGTTAATCTGCACTACTGGGTGTCCCAAAAAAACCTTCCATGGGTATTGCAAATATTATGCAAAGATGTGATAATGAAATTTTTCGTAAACACATCTATTAAACAGCCTGATAGCATATGAGTAATTTGTGACCTCGATTATTAAAAAAGCAAATGAACGCCAACTACGACTTGCTCTTGTGTTCTTTCAAAACTGGGCTATTTCTTGTAGCCTCGCTATGAATCTTTCCGTTCTGTGGAATATACCAGCTGAACAAAGACAGCCTGATTCAGTGTTCTGAAAATTTCAAACAATATCATTGTCGTTGTTTTTCAACAACACATCTTCATCATCAGGTTGGTTCAACTCAACATCCGTGTGACAGTTTTCCCGAAGGAATAACCTTTCCAACAAAAATCTACACTTTTCATCTTATTAACATTTGGTTATTAAAAAGAAGCATTGTTGACTTTGTGTTGAAAATAAGCATTATAAACTTTGGATCAGTTTCCTTCATGAAACTTCGAAGCCAATTACAGTAATTGAGAGCAGTTGCTGAAGAGGAAAGGCGAGAGGACTTGAAATGAAAGCATTTGCTGAAATTTAAAAAATTGAAACAAAATATGTGCAAAATTGAGATAAAAAACTAGTGTGGTAGATAATTACTCAATCAGGTACAAAATTCCTTTCCTCTGTGCTAGTATAACTCAACAATGACTCCGCAATTTGCTTAGAAATGACATTTGTTTTTTTCTTAATGCAAAATCTAATTTGTGAAGACCGCAACCAAATTTCGAAATTTCATTCACTGGAACGGTTTCATTCTTCTAAATTTGTGGCGGCGGCTTTTTTGCTCTCTTGGTGCCTACCTTTTTGAGCCACTATCAGAGTTTCACGAAAAAATGGTGTAAAACTTTTATTTAGTTTTCAAAGCGCAGTGAGAACTTGAAAAGAAGAATCTTTTCATGCTTTGCATTTTGAAATTTGATGCCAGTAAAACAAGAAAACCTTGATCGTAGTTTGGGAGTATTCGTGGAGGGGCAGGGAAACCACCGCCATTTTTCAGCAGTTTTCATGCTTTCACCGGAGTGAGCTTGCCCTGATTTTGCTGTTCGTATTGTTTCCCTCCAAGACCAATGGCCCAATAAAGGTCATTCCCTTTGAGTTCAAGCGACTTGGATAAAAAGCAAAACAATCTTCCCAGAGCCAGTCGGTGCATCACGCACAAAGATTTTTCCTTCTTCGCTTCGCAAAGAAAACTCTGGAATGAAAACTTTAGTTCGCAAATTCTTCATTGACCAGCCTCTTTCTTGAATGTTTATTCAATTAGCCAATTAAATAGCTTCCTAAGATATCCGGCCCTTGTTGAGCGTGGGGGCTTTTTTTCCGCATCTCCTCCGCAGTAGCGAAACTAAGTGCCTCAGTCTCGTTCCAAGGCCACTTATTATATTTCGCTGTATAGGAAAACTGCGCATGTCTCTGCGTAGGAAAAGCGCATTTATACTGCGGAGGAACAAGATCCATTTGATAAGAGGTCTTGACAAAAATCTTATCGATGGTAACTATTTGCGTTGCTAAGGTAGTCTATTATCTTCAGACCCACTTTTATCATACGCCGCCACCCTCCACAGCTCAGCAACATGTAAAGGTGGACAACACACTCACAACAACAAATAGGCAATGGACGACATGGATGATGATGGCAGTTATACAGCAGCAGCAATGATGCTGAAGTGTCTGATTTGTTGTGGTGTGATGGCAGTTTCCCATTACCAGAAAGGGCAAGGAAAAGTTGCCCTTAGCACCGTCTGCTGTTATCGTTTTTTTTATTGATAAGACGATACATATCTTACGATACAACTAAACTAAGTTACATTTTACAGGTTTTCCCAACATACATAGCAGAAAACTACAAATACGAAAACGAAAATAGATCCTATAATATGTTAATCCAAAGTTATATAATTATGATTAAAATATTTTTATATTTGGATAATGGTTGTCTAAATGCTGAAGGAAAAAGTTCCTTTCTTTGTTAAAGAAAATGCATGATAATATAATGTGTTTCATCTTCTATGCAACTGGGACATTTTGTGCAAGATTGTTTGCTTTTTTTCGATTGGGAGATTCCTGTGTCGACCTGTTTCTATAGCTAGGCAATGATCACTTGCTTGAATTTTAGTCAATGCTGGACGGATGTTATATTTTCAATTAAAGTCAAATAATTTTCATATACTATCCTGTCTTTGTAGGTTTTACATGTAGCTGCTTTTGAACTATCCTGTATTTTTGTTTTCCATTCAGAATAGTAATGTGTTCTGAGTGCTTTTGTTGTGTCAGTTTGATACTTCATAGTTACAGGTTTATACAACGAGTGAATCTTCATTGTATTCATTGTTTATGCGCTTCAGGAAGTTTACAATCTTTGATTCAATCTATCTTCTTAGATGAATGGATTCTTGCTCCTGAACAAGTTTTTAATATGGTCGAAAACACAGATGTTTTTTAATATTGGAAACAAATGTTTTTTAATATGGTCGAAAATACAGATGTTTTTTAATCTGGTCGAAAACACGGATGTTTTTTAATCTGTTCGAAAACACGGAGGTTTTTTAATCTGGTCGAAAACACAGATGTTTTTTAAACTGGTCGAAAACACGGATGTTTTTTAGTATAGTCGAAAACACAGATGTTTTTTAAACTGGTCGAAAACACGGATGTTTTTTAAACTGGTCGAAAACATTGATGTTTTTCAATATGGTCGAAAACACGGATGTTTTTAACATAGTCGAAAACACAGATGTTTTTTAAACTGGTCGAAAACACGGATGTTTTTTAATATAGTCGAAAACACGGATGTTTTTTAATATAGTCGAAAACACAGATGTTTTTTAATCTGGTCGATAACACGGATGTTTTTTTATATGGTTAAAAACACGATGTTTTTTTATATGGTCAAAAACACGGATGTTTTTTATATGGTTGAAAACACGGATGTTTTTTTATATGGTCAAAAACACGGATGTTTTTTATATGGTCGAAAACACGGATGTTTTTAAATCTGTTCGAAAACACGGATGTTTTTTAACTGGTCGAAAACATGGATGTTTTTAAATATGGTCGAAAACACGGATGTTTTTTAATCTGTTCGAAAACACGAATGTTTTTTAATCTGGTCGAAAACACAGATTTTTTTAATTTGGTCGAAAACACAAATGTTTTTAATCTATTCGAAAACACGGATGTTTTTATACTGGTCGAAAACATGGATGTTTTTAAATATGGTCGAAAACACGGATGTTTTTTAATTGAAATTAAATAAAAAATGTGGTTTAAATACTTTTTGTAAAAATGCGTCAATTTCTCCAGAATGAGGTCATCGGATGTAGATCCCAGACCTTTTCAGGCCGCGTATGATTTTGCGCGGGAATCCATTGAAGGAAAAGTTGGTGGAAAGTTTTGGCGTGGATTTGGTAAACCTTTTTATTTATATTTTAGTTTGTTAAAAGCAAGATATTGAAGGAGGTGCGCTCAATTTTTTTTCTTGTTGCATAAACATTGCTATATGAATTACATAACAGCAATAAATAGACTTTCAATTCATTCATATAACAGTATTATAGTAGGCAGGTAGGTCTGCAAAAATAAACAAAATGGCTGCTGTTGCAGTTTATACCACAACAGACCAGACTGATTACCAGACTAGCTCGCCAGCTTAGTCCAATGGTCATTTGAAATTTTGAAATTAAAGTAATTTGAAATTAAAAAGAAGGTTTTTGTAGAATAACAGAGAACACATTGCCAGCAGGTTGGAAACTTTGATATGCTTAGTTTGGAAACAATGACTTTGTTAACCTGCCTGCTTGAAGCCAATGCAAATAAGAAAGGTCACTTGCACGCCAAAATTAAGAAGCTGTCTCGTGTAATTTTGCATTATTTACGTAATTACTGACATTGACCTTGTAAATAAATCACAGAAAATGGCAATGCTCTCACAAAAATATTTGAAAAGATATTTGGCATGCAATACAAAGTTTCCAACATGGGCATGTTATAATATAAAAATTTATAAGTCTCCTTGATCCGAGGTCCAATCTGGAAATGCCACATATTACCCCAGTTTCTATTGTTTTATTGTTATATTATTTTTAGCACCCTGTCTGCCACAGATCTGTCGCATAACATGAATGATCTGCATCTGATACTGGTCGTCAGAAATCAGATGTTTGATTTTGTTGTCTTGCAGAGAAAACGAAAATGTTTGTTTTCTCTCAGTTCATGTCACACTATGAATCTATTGTATTGGGAAAATTCCTATTGAAATAAAATTTAATCTTCTTTTCCCCAAAGCATGGCAGCAAAACATGCTTGTTTGTAATATTACTTGGTGTCCCAAAAATCTTTCTTACATTTTGGTTTTGCAACTTTTGCAAAAGATTGAGTGCCATTCTGTATTCCAGGTCCCTCCCCCCCTAGATATGTGGTGAGCAGCAACTTTTGTAAAAACACACCAATCATGTTTCATGACACATTTCTGTGGCAAGCAAAAACAAGAGAGCACAAAGTTTGATTACCTGCAATAAAAAACCTGATAACTTATGAACAGTTTGAGACCTCATTTAAGTAAGGAAAATGCAAGTATATATGAGAGGAGACATTGTTGATAGTCAACAGTTTGAAAAATAAAAATAGAGCAGTTTGCTATTGCAGAGTTTGTACACCTTGCATCCATTCAGAGTTATCTGCACCCTCCAAAATCATTGAAACAGTCATTGAGTGTTGTTCCTATAAAATCAACACAGTCAAAGTGAAGAAGTTCCTTTGAATCTTGAGCTTTTTTTAATATCATATCTGTTGCTAGTAATTAGTAGGAGTTTTGTATCCTCAAATTGACTTCTAATGCTCAAGACCTTGTCAGGAACCACCATGCTCCTCAGATTGGATAAAAGTTATTGTGAAAAACTGAACAATGCAATACATCAGTAATCTTGGCCTGACCTGGTCTAGGTACAATATATTATTATTTTACATTATGCTCGAGAATTATGATTAAATTAACTAAATTCTGAAATATTTTGCTAAACTTTTGGCAAAAAAGTTTGATTTTATACTCACATTTTGATTTGCTTAAAGACATGGGAACCAGAGAGAATAATAATCAATTGTATGTTGAGCATGCAAGCAAGAAACTGTAAATTACATCCTGTAATTTTTTCCCAATATGAAAATTTGTTTGTGGTGCAAGAATTCTGAGAAAGTTGAATTGTTCATTATTTCTGATTTTATTATACTTGTTACTGCAACTTAAAATTTTGCTGGACAAAATTTTTAAGAAAAGATTAATAACACTAATGTTGTTTTTACACTATCGTATGTGAAAAAATTGTTTTACATAGCTTTTGCTGTCTTTTGTGTGGCTAATGAGATATGGCAGACATGAAGAGAAAGCAACAAGGTGGAGGAGTTCGAAGCAACAGCAAGAAGTCAAAGAGTGACATTGATTTTGGAAATTCACCTGGAAGTTTTGAAGAAGAGCTTGCATTGTATGAAGTAATTGAATCTGAATCAGACAGAAGTCACCAAACTAGTCAAAGCCAAGACAGTCAAGAAAGTGCATCAAGTGGAAATACATTTATTAGTGAAGTTGCAGTTTCAAATAAGAGCAGATGGAGTCGTTCTGACCCTCCAGTTTTGAATCCAACAACAGATAAATTGGTTTTTCAACAGCTGGAAATAGACAACTATGTTGGTTAGACCTTTTGCCTTTAAGATTAGTTTAAAGAGCATTATCATGATTTTTTCTCATTTTATTTTTTGTTGTTTACATGCAGAATGCTAAAATCAACTGGCATCATGGCAGTCTTGGCTATTTGAGGAAAGATATGGCTCTTGCTTCCCGCAAGGCTATCTTCTCAAATGCTTGAAGAGAGCTGTAGATTGCTCTCCTAGAAAATCAAATGGCTTTCCTTAAAGCTGCTTACTTATTGTGTTTGATGAATCCATGTAAGAATAGCTCCCCTGAACAATAACAAGAGGAGAATTTCTGTGCTTCCCTGCTAAAAATCTTATGGCCAGACCTGAACTGGTCATTGAAGCTGTCAACTGTCAGTCAATAATTCTTGAGCTATACCAAAGGAAACCAATGTTAATGACCTTCTTAAAGTTGTAATAATGTAGTATTTGGAGTAGATTGAAGCAACAGCAATCTTCTATTTTTAGTCTAATTGAGAATAACTCAGTTATTATTTGGTATATTTATTGACAAACAAGGTATCAAACTATAAATTGATTCTCTTCAAATTCAATCAAAAACAGAACTACCAATTATTAAAGCTCCTCTTTAGCAGTTTTTCAATCTCAGTAAATAATGTTTGATGGTGTACTTTCATTAAAAATGTTTGCAGGGATACATTAAAATACTTTTAAGTTTTCTGTAACAAATCACCTTACAACAAAGAACTTAGATAGCAATGAAAATTGCTAAATGCCAACCAATGGCAGTTGTGAAAAAATATTAACAATAATTTTAATATTATGTTTGAAGCATGAAAATATTATTATTTTGTGACAAATTTAGCTTTTTCTTTTCAATCTTCAAGGTTCTCACATGGCTGGCATGCCAGGTTGCAGAGATGGCCCAAAACCAATAATGCGCATGTATGGTGTAACAGAGACAGGAAACAGTGTATTGTGTCATGTTCATGGATTTGTTCCCTATTTTTATGTGCCAGCACCAAAAGGATTCAATCCAGAACACTGTTCAGCATTTCAAGAAGGCCTCAATTCAGCTGTTCTTACTGACATGAGATCCAACAGAGATAATGTGTCACAGGTACAGTCAATTCTGGTTATAGTCACTCTGCTTATAGTCACACTCCAGTTATAATCACATCACCACTGTTTCCCAAATTCACCTCTGGTCAAACAAACCCTTATAAAAGAACTCTGCTTAAAATCACACTCAGCTTATATTCACAATTTTCTTGAAAATATTTGGTGTGGCTATAACCGGAGTTATTTTTGAAATGATTGATTTTGTGATTTTGATACCGTGTAAATATTTTATAATTTTAATTAATTTTTTAAACGTTGTAAATTTTAGTGGGGAAACGATATTGATTTACTTACTTATTTACTTAGTCAACTGTGTATGAAAATTCATCATTACACATCACTTTGAAAATGATGCTCATAAATTTTTAAAAATTTCTAGCATCATCAGTTGACAAATAAATAGAGCCTTGAAATCTTTAGTTTTTATTCATACTTAAATATTATTATCTCCTGTGCTACCTATAAGGAAATGTTTTCCCTCTGCTGTATGTTTTAAGTGCTCCAAAACTTGATGTAGTAAGTTTTCAGTTTTGATTTTGTTTAAATTAATTTTGTTTTAACAAATCCGAATTGCTTTTTTGGTGTAAATCTAGTTGACCCTAAACATTTTTCCACATTTGCAAGGCTGCTGTAGAGGAACCTTGGTTTTGATAATTTTGTTTTTGCTTTAATGTTAATGAAAGAGGCTTTAAAATAAATGTTTGGTACTGTGTTGCCAAAATATACCAAGTAATTCTTGTTAATGGCCCTCCTCTCCAAGATATTGTGTAGTTTTAAATAGAATGCAATAGCAGAAATCCTTGATTTTTGGTTCAATTGAGTGTATTTCAATAATCGATTTTGGAAATCATGGTATCAAACGTTAAGTTGAAGCTTCTTCTATCAAATTCATGCAACAACAGAATTAACAAGATTAAAGATCCTCCACAGCAGCTTCACAAACGTGGAGGAATTTTTTTGGGCAACCCTGAACTTTTTATGAATTTCATTGTAGTTACAGATACATTTCATTAGATTACCCATAAAAATAGTGTGTTGCTTCTATGGCTCAGAGGATGATCTATTTTGCCCCCCCCCCCCTTCAAAGCGCAGTTAATTAGAAGTTTGTTTGGAACACCGACAAAACAGACAGGCAAAGATTCATTTGGATTACTTGATATATTTTGCTTCCGTTACACAACACTACAATTCATTGCATCAATGACAAATGTATCAATTTACTAATGATCATTGCTTATTGGTTCGCTCTGTCTAGGCTGTTTTAGCTGTTGAAATGAAAGATATGGAAAGTATCTATGGTTATCACCAAAACACAAAGCTGCCATATTTGAAAATATATGTTGCCTTGCAAAGACTGATTGCTCCATCAAGAAGAATTTTAGAAAGAGGTTTCACCTGTCCTGGATATGGGTTTCAAACATACCCTACATTTGAAAGTAATATTGATTTTGAGGTGAGTGCTTAAAAATTATCGCTCAGAAATGGGTTTTTTATAAAGCCATAATTACATCAGCAATTGTTTACGTGATGAAAATAATACGTGTTTCTAAAATGTATTGGTATTTTAGGTGTTTTAAGGGAAATAAAACGAAAAAATTTTATAAGATAGTTTTTTTAAGATTGAACTCAGCACATATATACTTCATATCAGAACTCATATTGCATATAAAATCTGCCATATAGCAATGCTTGGTCTTTATTCCTTCCACTTTCTGACATGTGAAAACAAAGCCGCTCAAAGGCACACTGCGCCTTTATCCAGTTGTAGGCGCATGCCTTTAAACGAGGTGTGACTTTAAATGGTGTAATAGGATTTTCCTATTTCCAGGTCCGTTTTATGGTTGATTCCAACATTGTGGGTTGCAACTGGATAGAATTGCCTGCTGGATCATATTCTTTGAAGACTGCTGCCACATCTTATGGAAGAAGTAAATCTGCAAAAATATCTCATTGTCAAATTGAAGTTGATGTTGCAGTTGATAAATTAATTAGTCATGAACCAGAAGGTATGAGCTGCTAATTTGTTTTATTATTTTTATTTATTTTGTTTATTTTATGTTGCGTAATACTGTAATTTTGTGGTTTCGTAATATCGTAACATCGTTGTTTTGTAATATCATAATTTCGCTATTTCTTAAAATTGTAATTTCGTCACCTTGTTGTTTCGTAATATCCTAATTCTGTTGTCTCGCAATGTTTTTGTTTCATTGTTTCGTAACATCGTAATTTTGTCGTTTCTTAAAATTGTAATGTGATTTTGTTGCTTCGTAATATCGTAATTTTTTTGTTTCTTTTCGCAATATCGTAATTTTGTTGTTTCTTAAAATCTTAATTTCGTTATTTTGTAATTTTGTAAATTTATTGCTTTGTAATATTGTAACTTAGTTGTCTCGCAATTTTGTTGCTTCATTGTTTCGTTTGGCCGTAATTTCGTTGTTTCATGATGTCGCCATTTCGTTGTTTCGTGATACCGTCACTTCGTTGTTATGTAGAATGGTAGTATTTCCCAATCTGCCATTTAAATTAATCGAGTTACAAATAGTTAAACACACATATTTTAGGCGATTGGGACAAAATTGCACCAATGAGGATTCTGAGCTTTGACATAGAATGTGCTGGCCGCAAAGGAATCTTCCCCGAACCAGAGAAAGACCCTGTAATTCAAATCGCAAACATGGTCATCAGACAAGGAGAGAAAGATCCTTTCATAAGGAATGTTTTCACGTTGAATACATGTGCAACAGTGGTTGGATGTCAGATCGTTTCGTTTGACAATGAGAAAGACATGCTGCAGGTTGGTTTTATATACATTTTTCATTGCTGTTGATTGTACTGGGTGGAGCGAAAAATTGCCGCATTTGAAAATTCATCATTAATCAACACAGAGGAGTGCAAATAAGATTTAAAATAGTAAATTGTCGTACTAATCTCTAAAAGAAAACTGTTTCAGAATAATTATATAGACTATGTTTGTTATATTTATGAGTAGGTTTGAATTTATCATTACATAATTTCGTTCTTTTGTGAATGAACATTTTTTAAAAATTTAATTGAGGCATTCATATCACCATGCAAGAAATTGTTTTGAAATTTTGAGGAGAACTAAAATTTTTGGTAATTTTTCAAATAACACAAATGTTTTTTGTCTTCCTGCTAATAAATATTTATATTATAGTTCAAGCCCAGTTTAGTATTAGTAAAGTTTATTATCTGTTCTTCGAAAACGTAAATACTGTTAAATTTTTTAGAGTTAATTTTGAAGCCAACACAACAGTGCAGTACAACCCCGTATCTCAAATTCTCAAGGTGAATGAAAATTCGTTCGAGATAATTATAATGAGTTTTCGAGATAACAAAAGCTAAATAAACACTGAAAGCTCTCAAGGGATACATAAAATACTCCCTGTAATCCCGGGAGAGCCAGTAGACGTTCACTCCATGGGGAATCAATAAAAACTGCAGTACAGTTGAACCTTGTTATCTCTCACTCTCACTGGGAATGAAAATTTGTTCGAGAAAGTGAGTTTTCGAGATAACTGAAGCTAAATAAAGACTGAAAGCTCTCAAGGGATATTGAAGACGGTTCGAGATAACTGGGAATTCGATTTAAAGGAGTTTGAGAGCAGAGCCAGCAGAGGTTTAACTGAATTGCAACTAATGTTTAAATTCACGTCTTTGTATATTTCCAAAATTTTCAAGGTCCATTTGTTTTTAAGGCATGGGCAGAATTCGTGATTGCTGTAGATCCGGACATTATTACTGGTTACAACATCGTTAACTTTGACATTCCGTACTTGCTAAACAGAGCTGCTACATTGAAGGTTGGGAAATTTCCTCTGCTGGGAAGGAACATCAACGAAAGGAGCGTAATATCCACTGCTACTTTTCAATCTAGAGCATACGGTAAAAGAGAAAACAAACTGATTAATATATCTGGCAGGATTCAATTTGATTTGCTTCATATTCTACTTAGAGATTATAAGTTACGTTCTTATACGCTAAACTCTGTGAGTTATCATTTCTTGCAAGAGCAGAAGGAAGATGTGCAGCATTCTATTATTACAGATTTACAGGTGAGTTTTGTTTAGGCTTACGCCTTATTCGAACGCTGGCTTGGCCGCAAGTTCAAGCTCAATAGCATAAATATGTATTAATTCTATTGACAAGCAATTATAGTTTGTATTGTGTGATCACCCCACTTTTTATTTGATTTTTATATTTTACGGTTGAGTTTATGTCTAGTTTCATATACATTTATATACATTCTGTCTAGTTTTATGAATATACATATAATATAGGAAACACATTCATTGTACGTGTTTCTCATGATATGGCGTTTCTTGCCATCATTCTCTCTGACGCAGATTTATTTATATATTTGTTACATGATAAATAAAATAAAATTATCCAAGGAAATATTTTTCCCATTGTTTTTCACAGAACGGAAACTCACAAACAAGAAGGCGTCTTGCCATTTACTGCATGAAAGATGCCATTCTTCCGCTGCGACTTTTAGAGAAATTAATGTGTATTATAAACTACATGGAAATGTCCAGAGTCACAGGTGTGCCACTGAGCTACTTGTTATCGCGTGGCCAGCAGATTAAAGTTGTATCTCAGCTTCTTAGAAAGGTAACAAGCCATTTTTGTGGCCTATTTCTATATGTTTCATCTATTCTTTGTGATAAATAGAAAAAACTTTCTTCAAATGTTCATCATTTTGTAAATTTTTATTTTGAATCTTGCATGCATGTTCAATGTACGCATTGTTTGTACTTTGATTGGAACGTTGCCTTTGAGTTCTGTATGCATGCGCGGGAGAGTCACATAGGTAACAATTTCCCGCGAAAGAAGCGATCAATTTGTCTTGAATTGAAATGTGTTCTGGGTCATTTGCCATCAAAGATCCACCTACTTTCTTTTTGTTTTTTGGTTAATTGTATTGTAGCTCTTTGCAACTCTTTTTATTGTCTTTTTGCCCTTTTTCCACGGCTGGATAGTCCCGGTGATCAACTCATAAAGCATATACAGGTAGTATTATCTTAAGATAAAAACGAAGGGAATTTCTAGCTATTTTGAGAAAATTTAAGATCACTTTCTTGTTTAGTTTATTTTCTATTTATCGTGCTCTCTTCTAGACAAATGTCAAATGTAAAAGTATGCTAATTAAAAACAAAAGCTAAAACGTTTCATTGCCAATTTACACCTCGCATTTACACTAATTGACTTCACGTGGCAGCATTGAAAACACGGAATGGGCCTTCCAGAATTGTTTTCAGTTCATTTCTATCCATTTATTTGGGTGCCTTAGAATTATCACAGAAGGTTGAGTGATATATCCAAATCTAAGTTCATCTTTCAGGCAATTTTCTGCGTTTTTTTATGCCCTTGTAACGAACAGCATTTGCAGGATTGCCCGGCGAACAGCGAAACCTTCTTGGTTCATTAAATTGGTAAGCACAGTGAAATTAAGGATACTTTAAATCATGAATCATTATTTTCAAGAGAAGAACATGACAGAACTTAAATCTTTTAATATAAAATTAAGCCCATCCCCAGCTTAAGATTATGTTATTACACTATTTTACAAAGATTTTGATCTTTCGTAGACAAAAGAACAGGATTTGCTTATTCCTGCACAGAAAATCTCTGCTGGAGATGAATATGAAGGAGCAACTGTTATTGAGCCGAACAAAGGGTATTTGTGCAATCGCTAATTTCGTTTACTAGTTTTTTAAATATTGATTTGACTTACTTATAGCATAGTTGTGAACGTAATTTCTTGTTATATATTTCCATTTTGAATATCAGTTTCTTGACGTTTTATTTCTCTTGTTATCTTTTTGTATCATGGCAACGTCTGCCATATTTCCCAAATTACACCAACTTTTCTAAACGTTTTCGAACTTGCAGAGTAACTTTACAGAAATTGTCTGCAGTTCTGTGGCTGTGAAATCACTATGTTTTACTTTCAGATACTATGATGTTCCAATTGCAACACTCGACTTTGCCTCACTGTACCCGTCAATCATGATGGCTCATAATTTGTGCTACACGACACTGCTAAACTCTGGTGCTGCCAAGGAGTAGGTGTTTTTTGTCACTAAAAAGTGTTTTGCATCTTTTTTTATTAGCTATACCTATTATTACTAATTCTTCACTCACCGTTTGTTACTGATTTTAAAATTACGGAGTTTAAAATTGATTTTTGACCTTTTTTCCTTAAAAATTTATTTTTGACATTTGACATTTCACCTTTGACATTTTACCGTTGACGTTTCACCTGTGACATTTCACCTTTGACGTTTTACTTTCAACGTTTCACATTTCATATCATTCCAGAATGAATGCAGATGAATACATTATTACTCCATGTGGAAACTACTTTGTCAAATCAAAAATGAGGAAAGGCCTTCTTCCAGAAATTCTTGAAAGTCTGCTTAGTGCGAGAAAAACGTGAGTTTATAAGAAATCAGAAGACCGTTTTTTTATGTTACGTTTTTTCGTGCATAGGATTTTGATTCTAATATTTAACATTAACTTCACCAGTTTATAAGAAACCACTATTTACCATGCATAGTCATGATTAAATTAGTTTGTACGGCTTATACATGTACTTCTGTTGTAGAGCAAAAGCAGATTTGAAAAAGGAAACTGATCCATTTAAGAAAAAGGTAAATATAAGACAAATTTTTTAAACTTGACTTTTACGTTAAACAAGAATTTCTATTTTTGCATTTATACTTTATACAGATTTTATGCATTACTACGACAATTTGTTTACGAAAATGTAACGCATTTCTATGAATAAAATTTTATAATAATATATAAATATGAATAATATTTAAATATATTAAATATGAATAATATTTAAATTTAGTTTACGAAAATGTAACGCATTTCTATGAATAAAATTTTATTCTGGCTCTAACTGGTTAATATAGTTTCATTTCTGCTGCTTGGGTTTACAATGAATTGATTTTCAACAGGTTTTAGATGGAAGGCAGCTTGCCTTGAAGATCAGTGCAAACTCAGTATATGGTTTTACTGGTGCCCAAGTTGGAAAGTTGCCTTGCCTTGAGATTTCATCTGTGAGTTGATAATTTCCATAACTTTTCTGTCGTTTCGTGCGAATTCGTGTATGTATTGGATACACCTATAAGAGAATTTACTTGCCAATTTTCAGAGTCATTTTTAGAGTCAATTTTTAAAATATTTAAACCTTTAGTTCCAATCTGTTGATAACATCCAGTCAACGTGTGGATTGGTCTTTTTGGAACTCGAGAAAACTTTCAAGACTTTTAAACATTTTGCAACAGAAAATCAGTTGAAGGACGTCATAACATCCTTTAACATAATTTGATTTTTATGGTATGAGGAAATAAGTATATATATATGTAGGCAAGCAAGTAAGTAAGTATGCCCTTTTCCGATTGCTGCTATCCAAGGCGGGTAGGGAAAGGGTCACTCTACTCCATAGTTTGATAACTCTTACTCTGCAGCTGAGCCGGTACTCATCTACCGATCTTGAAAGGATAGACGGATGTGTTTGGCTGTGGGTTTCGTAGTTAGAAGTTCCCTCGACCCATGAAATAAACAAATAAGAAGTTAGTCTTTACGACAACCTGTTACGACAACCTGTTTCTTCGTTACTAGTTACTTACTTAGTTACTTAGTCTTTACGACAACCTGTTACGACAACCTGTTTCTTCGTTACTAGTTACTTAGTTACTTAGTCTTTATGATAACCTGTTACGACAACCTGTTTCTTCGTTACTAGTTACTTACTCAGTTACTTAGTCTTTACGACAACCTGTTACGACAACCTGTTTCTTCGTTACTAGTTACTTACTCAGTTACTTGCCTGTTACGACAACCTGTTTCTTTAATCTTACCTCAGTGGATTTTTGTTTAAAATGTTTTGTTTTTACTGTGTTATGTTTTAAAACAGAGTGTCACAGCATTTGGTAGACAAATGATTGAGACAACAAAACAATTGGTTGAAGACAAATATTGCATTGCCAACGGATACAAGCATGATGCCAAGGTATACATTATCATTTTCGTTCATTTCCTGACCCACCCATTCTTAGTAATATTCTCAGAGAATTGTTTTTCTTAAACTTTCGTAAATTGAGAAAATTACAAAATTATTTTTTTATATTTTTTTAGTCAGTTGTTCTTCCACCCGATTTTGTTTTGATCTTTTCTCCCACCGCACCCGACCTTCCTTCTTCCGGTGCCACTGAAGAAGGTGTTGGGGCTTGAGGCAAACGTCACCATGTCTTTTGTAGTCGTGACAAAATCGATTTCTGAGTCATCCCTTAGGTTTAATGATCAATTAAGGTTTATTCTTTTTTTGTCTACTTAGGATTTCGGGTGATCTAAAGAGTTAATTTTTTTATAATATTGAAGTTTTGCTTTTTATTTATTTATTTTATATTTGCACAAAGTAAATAACGTCAATAGTTACCTTTTGGACTACTTGACGGAATGAGAGGTGCAGAGTTCTGGACAAGTTGCAAACGCAGGAAGTTGATTGCATTTGTATATTACAGCATTTATATAATCTGCTAATGAAACGCAAATGAAGCATACAAATAACTAGTTACTTTAACAACAAAGCTTAAAGGCACACTATCGTTGACGTTGTTATTGGTTAGAAGTCAGAATGAAATTATTAACAAAAGACCTGCTTTTTATTAATTACCAAATCTTTATGCTTCAAAATATAGCAACCTTTATCAGATTGTTATCAAGCCTTCAAACCATGAATTTCGATGTACATCGAAATAACTGAAGCTGGTCTAATTCCTTATCATTTTCATTCTTTTATTTATCCAATCAGCTCCGCGACAGCTTGCCTTTAACAAACAAAATAGCAACCAAAGTTAGTGGTAGAGATAAGGGGCAGGTCGTTACATATGGCGAGTGGGGTTTGTTTCAGTAACTATAAAGAGAGAAAATATTTTTACCGAGTTAGCAGAATGATTTTTTATTTGCTTTATTTATTTTTTATTAAATAGTTTCTGCAAAGTTATACCAGTGCTTTGCATCTTTAATTTTTTATGCTCCTAAAATGTTTTTTATGTCTTTAATAGCCTAAATTTGGTGATGCAAAACATTTAAAAACTTTGTTCTATGTTTAAGGTAATTTACGGTGACACCGATTCTGTTATGGTTCGATTTGGATTAGCAACTGTAGCAGAGAGCATGGAAATCGGAAGAGAAGCTGCGGAACATATTTCTAGCCATTTTGTTAAACCAATCAAACTTGAATTCGAAAAGGCACGTTTCTGGATTATTTGAAGAATATTTATTATTTGGAAAGCTAGCGTTCTGAATTATTATTTGAATTATTTGAATTATTTGAATTATTTGAATTATTGGATTAATGGATTGGATAGGATTAGAGTGTGTTGGGTTGGATTGGATCATGGATTATATTGGATCATGGATTATTGGCAATAATTATTTAAAGCCTGAAGAATAATGCCTGATAAATTCAATTTCTTATTTTGGATTTTAATGTTTTAAAGGGTTTTAGTAGAATTTTACAATTGTTATTTCGAGTCCAAAAGGAGAGTTTAGTTTGAATGTTTTTATTTCTGTTTTCAGGTTTACTTTCCATACCTGTTGATCAACAAGAAACGGTATGCCGGTTTATATTTTACGCGTCCCGAGAAGCATGACAAAATGGACTGCAAAGGAATCGAGACTGTAAGTTTCTTAAAATATCGTGTGAAATAATACAAAATGTAACACATGTAATGAAACAGACCTCAAATTCATGTAACAGACGTGAAGTGACACAAAATTTCAAAGTATTGTCTAGCCAATGACTTTGATGTTACATTCTTTATTGTACCGCTTCCATAATGTAACTTTTGTAAGGAATACTTTAATTTTACAGAATTTTAATGTTGCAGTTACTTTAATGGGACCCTTCCACATGGCTACATAATCTTTGACTCTTCCTCCATATTGCTACAGAATTTTCGACACCTCCACGATGTTACAGAATCTGATGATATGCGTTATACAACAATCTATTTTTCGTATATTTTTGATAAAGAATAATTTGGTGGTATTTAGAGCTTTAGTTACTTGCCGTTTTTGCAAGTTAGATACAGTAGCTGGGGGTTTATGAATGTTTTATTTTGTTGTGTTTTTAAGGTTAGAAGAGATAATAGTCCATTGGTATCAAGTCTGATAGGCAGATGCCTGCAAAAGTTACTAATCGACAGGTTTGTACCCAACCTCATCTCCAGAGCTATTTCATTCAAAAGAGAAATACCCCTGAACCCCTGGTACGTACCTGCAAATTTGCGTAAATTTATGCAAACTCGTAAATTGATGCCGCATCAAAAGAATTCATTTTTCGAATTCTACACTGGCTAATCGTTTTTCATATTCCAATTTGGAATCCCTTGAGATTTAGTCGAATGTTGATTAACATGCTTATTGTTTCTCGTAAGCCAATGAAAAAGCATAACCGCATAATTAACGCGCATCCAAAAATTTGGTTCCAGTTTTCTGCGGGTACATTTCCCTCAAACATTTTTCTATTGACATAGATATATTTTTTTAATGAGACCTGGCCTATGCTAGCACTCATTGCTGAAACGGAGTTTTTTTAGAAATGATTTTCCTGGAGACAGGTAATTAAAAGTTACAATTTACTTTGCTGATGATGAAGTATGGAACACTTTTGCTCTCCGAATTTTCTGGAATTAACACTGGAGAAGATATTTTTGTGCTAGTTGTATAGTATTCAGGAGAGAACTAATTTTAATTGTTTTTCTCCAGCTCTGTTCCCGATATCTTGCACCAAGGAAGAAAGCTCGTATATTTCTTGATAGAGTTAGAAGTTGTTTTCCTCATCTATTTCTGAAAAATTGTTAGAAGGAATTTTTCCTTGATTTTCATTTCATTGATTTTTACCTTCTCTTTTCTTTGCAATTTAGAGACCCAGATGGTGCTGTAAAATACACTAAGCAAGTCATTTCAGATTTGTTGTGTAACAGAATAGACATCTCACAACTTGTCATTACGAAAGAGTTGACGAAGACAGGAGAAGAATACTCTGGGAAACAAGCTCACTCAGAACTTGCCGAACGGTATGTTATGCTCACAACTTAATAACGAACGGTGCATTTGAAAGCTATGCATTTGAACTGTCATTTACATTTCAAGCTATGCTTCTTAGGCCCCTATCTACACAAAGGCGTTGAAAAAGAGGAGCAGATTACAACTTTTGCTCCTACTCAGTTTTACAGTGCATTTACTGGTTCATTTTGAGCGACTTTCCAAAACGCATACAAAAGGCATTCATAATTTGTAAATCTATCGTATTTGTTACATATATATTTGAAAAACGTGCAAACAAAAGATGCTTTTTCGACGTCTCGATGGATGCGTTTTTGATCAAAAATGCATTTTTAAATATTTTTTTATTTGTTCATTATTTTATTTGTTCATCATCTTGCTCATAACCAGACTTTTGGTTTCATTAATCCTTCGCAAAAATTCTTAACAAAAAAATTTAGTTGTTCAAATTTCAACATGTTTTGATTGGAGATTTTAGCTTATAAAAATGATGAAAAATCAACGCACCGTTAAGGCATTTTTACTTAACGTTTTCTACTTTAAGGAGGTTAGTTAACTTTTAGCCACTTTTGTTTTTCACGTATTTGCTTAAATTTTTGAATTTGGAATCTATTTTACAACTGTTATTTTTTGGAATTTAAGGATGAGAAAAAGAGACCCAGGATCGGCTCCAAAACTTGGAGATCGTGTACCTTATGTGATAATTGCTGGATCTAAAGGAGCCAAAGCATACGAAAAGGCAGAGGTATGTAATAGCATGGCCAGAATTTTTGTTAGTGCTTGCGACCATTGGTCACTGTTTGAAAATATCAATGTTTGAAAAAAACTCCTGCGACCATTGGTTACATGGTCGGGTGCTTCTTCATGCCATGTGTAATGGAATGCATTTAAAATGTATTTCTTACAATTTTTATATCTGCTGTGTAATTGTATGTTATTTTTTACAGTTGTTTTGTCTGTTGTGTTATTTGACGCAACTTTATAAGCGCCAATCAGATTTTATTGCGTTTTTCTGTGTCTTTAGAAACTGCAGAATGAACATATAGTTCCCCTTTGAACAGTTTTGCGCCTATATTCAGGATTTTATTTATTTTTAAACAATAGCAAATTACGTATATTGTTTAAAGTTTTCAATGATAATATTTACTTGTAACATTTTTGAATATTAAATATATCACTGGAATTTCAAAAGAATCCTAAAGCAGATCAGCTTTTGCCAAAAGCCAGGAAACACCCCCACAGTTCCCACTGCTCTTTACTTTGCTTTATATTGTTAAGCTGAACTGCTGTTGTTTACTAAAGAATTAGACATGGAGCAAGTCTACACGAGGCATGGACCAAGCAGCACAGCTTTATAACATAATCAGATTATAATACACCTTTTCAATTAACGGCCTCGTTTTGGAATTTTTAAAATTTTTCTTCATATGAAATTTTTGACACTGAATTTGGATTTAGTAACAAAAAGTTAGTTCGTGTGCAAATTTTCACTCTTCTAGTGTTCAT
>JAYJMH010006775.1:0-25483 GCA_036873815.1 Phacellophora camtschatica
AAAAAAAAATAGCGCACGCAGGCGAGCTGACGTGCGCGATCGACCGCGCGCGTCTAATTTATTCATTGATAGGTCTGCTGTTAGCACATGTTTCAGCTCTCTTGTTTTTGACGGTTTCCACTGTTTTTGGTGTCACAACCTCCTCTGATAGGGCATTCCAGGCATCCACCTCAATGAGAAAATTGAATTCTCACTAACTCAGTGGGACTCATTGAAAATTTTCATGGAATGAGTAAAGTATTTGAGCTAGTGAAGTACCTGCTGCCCAGAGTCTTATAAATATCATGCCTTTATCTGATGTTTCAATAAAGTCTAGTTTCTTCCGTCTTTCAACCAGAGATTCCAAGATTATTTCTTCTTCACTTAACCAGAGGCAGCAATCTTAAATTTTGGAGGGCTTTCTTATCTTTTTGTATCTATGTATGCCATGTTGAGGATCCATATTCTGGTAGAACAGTCTCACCAACTTTGTGCAAAAAGTCAAAATGTTTGCTTTGGGAATCTATTAAAGCATTGTTTTATCATATAAATCCGAGATTTTGTTTTTTTGTTATATAAGCTGACTAACCTTAGCAAACTTTTTGTCTGAAATTTATCGTGCTTTATCATCATTTGTTCACTGTTCACATTTCTCCTGCTTTTCTTGGGTTTCATACTATATTATAAATTGTTATTTTCTATATTTCAGAGTAAACATGCTGAAGGACCAAAGATTAACACATTGCATTTGTTGGCAGTGCCATTTGAGGATATCAAACAGATTGTTGATGACAAGGCATGATCTCATTACATATCTCTATAAAGTATTTTCAAACCTATGCTTTAAACTAAGAATGATTTTATCAGTTTAATTTTCTTTCGTTTTATGTTTTGTCAATGAATAATGGGAGTTTTATTTTTGCTGAAAACGGTTTGCCTTTTTACAGCGACATGCCGAAATTATGAGAAAAACTGAAGAAATAAGAGAATTAATTAAAGGGTATGTCTTTCAGAATAATTTAGCAATTATTTTATTCATATAGTATATATTTTTCTATATGTAAAACGTTTTCAAATATCAAATTTCAATAATTGTTGGACAGAAGTTTTGTTTTGTTTTCGTGGCAATTCATATTGGTTAGAAAATTGCTTCTTCACAATAAAAGACTAAATGTGTTATTCAATGTTTGCTCCAACAGCAAGCAAGTTGGTCAAAGTCAGGGACCACTCAATAACTTCTAGCTTCTCTTCTGCTAGCTGTTATCTTATCGAAAATGAGTTATTGTTGCTTTTCTATCTTTTTTCAGTTGTGGTCACATACCCCCATTTTTTAACTAATTTCTTTCTGAAATGATCTATCTCTTTCTTTACAGTACAGATGATGATACAGAAGACACAAATGTACTGATGGATGAAAATTCAGAAAACGAACAACCCGAGACATCATTATGGGTTGAAAGATACTCACCGAGACGTTATAAAGAGCTCCTCAGTGATGACGTAAGTTGCTTTTAACTTTTAGTTATACATCCCTTGAATCAGCAAAACTGCAGTATAATTTGTTTGTTTATTCCTCCTGCAAAAGTGCATTTTTTAAGTTGTTTGCAGTGGAGTTTTGATTAGTTTCAGGGAGTAAGGACTGTTACTTTGATGCTGATACGTGGAAATTCAGGTTCAGCATATTATTATACAAGCCATGGTGTGTCTGAGGACATTAGAAGTTGCATGCACAAATTGTTAGTCGGAGTAATGTGTTAAAGAGTGTTGATGCTCTGAAATTGAGTTAACATGTTGCTGTCGAATTTTTTTTAATTTTTGCAAATGAATCGTATTTTAAACAATAAGTCCTAATCATCAATTAATAAATTTACAACCCTGTTGAATTTTTTTGATTTTTAGCTTGACGAAAAAAATTCGATAAAAATAATTTTATTTCAGGGAATAAATCGAATTTTACTGAAATGGTTAAAGTTATGGGACGGATTTGTATTCGGGACGGCGCAGAAGAAAATAAAGAAAATAAAGAGTGCAGATAAACAAAATCAGTTTCAACCGAATAAATATGGCAAACGAAAACAGATATGGGACTACGAAGAAGAGCTTGTAATTTTTAATTTTTTTACATTAATTTGCAAACACATAAATTTGATCAAAAAAATATTTCTTCTGGTGGCGTGTAGTCCAATGACAAGTAAATAAATAGCTAAATTATGTAAAACTCCATAAAGTGTGATAGTGCTAAATATTTTATTATCAAAAGGCAAATATTTTACATATCAATTTAGTTACATAAAATTGTTGTAACTGGCCAGTGGACCTTTGAAAGGCCAAACTCCTCTTATTGGATTGGAAATGGTCATTTAACGCTTTCGCAGTTTTTGGCTTCATACATGCGTTATGCTGCCTCCTCGTCCCTGCTATCTCTCGTGCCCTTTCCTTCTTTGAACTTGATTTTCGAATTCGCAACGACAATCTTTGTTTTTATTATAAAGCAAGGGAACGCAAATGCTTCGATTCCCTTAACCCATGACTAAACGTAAGCCACAACATTTTCATTATTTTTCAAAGTAATCATGATTAAGATTGAAAAATAGTCTCGCTTCCTCGTAAAATTATTAAAAATATATACCCGGTGTCCCAAAAAAAGTTTTCATTTTTCGGATTATGGCATGGGAGATCCAAAGAAGCAGTTTAGACGAAAATATAGACCTGGTTTTGGGATGGAGGCAAATTTGAACTTTCAGAATTAATATCTTGACTCTCGATGCACAAATGATATCAAAATAGGCATCAATTTTAAAGTTAACTTCCGGGAAATATTTTTAAAAAATTGTTTCACTCACGGTGCAAGCCTTTATCAAAGCTGTTACCTTTTTGGGACACTCGGTATACTGACTGGCTGTAAGTTAAATGGCTATATTAAATGGTAAAGACTCTCGGGTCCCTAACATAAGATAATACACGCTTCTTGCATTCATTTAAATAAGGCATCAATACACGAATCTTAGACCAATTTATACTTCCCTCCCCCGTTAGTATGACCTATCCAAAAGGACCTTTCCACGTTTCTGTAATTTTAATTATACTTTTTGTTTAAATTTACGACAGGATGTGGACCACACTGGAAGACCAAAATTCAAGGTTTGTTTTTGTTAGATTTTGGTCTCGATCAGTTTGGCCTCGTTTTGTTTAAATGCCTTGTATTAAACATTTCCTTCTGACCGTTCGATAATGGATCTCATTTTAAGCAACTTTTACTTTTGTTACAAAATGTTTAAATTGCGTTGCCAGGAGTGTTTTATTTGGAAGGTTTGGATTCAAAATGAGTTCAAAGATTGGAAAATGCTCTCCAAAAGGTGACTTAGCAAAAGAACTAGCTTTATTTGTAAGCGTTACATTCTATTTTTGCAATGTCGTCAAAGGTTCTTCATAGATAGGCTTTCTCGTTGCCGCTATAATAAAGCCAATTTCCTCTTCTTCTCGGAGTTTCATTTTTCCAATAGACGACGAAAAATAGTCAATTAGGAACCAACATTTTTCACAAGTCTACTCTTTAAATTTTAAATTTAGTTGTTTTCCATGTCGTATTCGTTCTTGAACTCGTTTTGAAGCTAAACTTCCCAATTGCTAAAGAACTTCTGACAATTATTTAGTGAAATTTTGACTTAACGATAATTGGACCTGTATACGTGATAAATCATCATAAACATGTTTGCTGTACTATGTTAATTGCTGATAAAATTATTCTACTGGGCCGACCAAAAAATGGTTCGTCCGTTTCGAAAAGTATCAAATTGGTACATTTGGTTATTCATGCCTGGAAAAGTTTTTTTAATGCCTTTGCCCGTATGAAGTGCCGTCCAAAAGATGCCATATTAAAATCATATATATATTGAACATTTTGTGCCTCCAAGAAGATTGTTTTTTAAAGAGCGTTGGTGGTTGTGCGGTGAGTGAGTTATCGTATTCAACGTGCCTAGCCCGCGAAAGTCTTGAGATGACTTGCTTCCAGCAGGGGACACGGGTTATACATAACCTTTCAGTTTCAGGCACATTCACTTGCAATTTCTGCAAGGTACGGGTTTCTGCGCTTGGCGCAGGGGGCCCAGCAGGGCGACCCCGGTCCTTCCTCTTGATGTGACCTTAGTGGGATTCGAACCCACGACCTTGCGATCATGAATCCAGTGCCTTAACCACTAGGCCTTGCTTGTCTATGCGGTCGCACACCATGCGGTCGCACACTTTTTCCAGCCCTGTTTTTAACCTTTAAAATTCCGGAATTGATTTTAGAAACATAACTTTTGTTAATGCGAAAGAAACGTTAAGAAACAGGGTAACCCAAAAAATACCGGGTTTCCTCAGTTGTACCTCGAAATCCGTGAAACTATAAATCTCAAATTTTACATATGACGATATCTGAAGGGCAAACTTAGAGTTTGTGGTGTCATGTATTCATTTGCGACCACGTTTACTTGTAAAAAACTCAAATTTAAAATTGCCCTAATCCGTGAGCTTTCAAGTTGATTTGAAGAAATATAATTTATTTCCAGTCTTATTTTTGACATTAAAACATCACGTTTGCTTCAATGGGGACTTTGGAGTTTAAAATTTGAGTGATAAGAATTTTTCAAATGGGAATTTTTGGTTCACCTGGTATATACAGCAGAACCCCGGTAACTCGAACTTGCTTAACTTGAACTCTCGATAACTCGAACAATTTCCTTTATCCCATGCGACCTTTCTGCACTGAATTGTCCCTCGATACCTCGAACTCCCGAACTCCCGGAACTGGAACAAATTTTTGTTTCCTTTGAGGGTTCGAGTTGTCAAGGCTCTACTGTATCTACTGTAACTTTGTGTTTTTCTTTGATTTTATCTCTGTTTATTTGTGTATTAAAAAGTTATTTGCACCTTGCACCAAATAAAATATTCTGTATATATATATAAAATGGTTTTGTGAAATATACATATAATTTGTTTTAAGAATATATTATAAAGTTTAAACTTGAAACAGAATTATTGCCTATTTTCTTCGCTGAGATTCAAAAGCATTGCTCAGAACTCTCATTTGATCAGCAATGTATCATCGTGTTTTAGATTGCACTTCTTGCCGGAAACCCAGGCCTTGGTAAGACAACATTGGCTCACGTGGTTGCAAAACATGCCGGATACAATCCTATAGAAATGAATGCCAGGTACACGTTTGCACTGGAAATATTTATGGTTGATATATAGACTTCCTTGTCTTCTTTTGTTCTCTGACAGATGTTACGTCACTCGTGTTAACTATGAGTGCTGTATCTCGCAATGTTATGCTGATATGAGTTTGTTGTCGAGTTGCGTGTAACGGTTGTCGAGTTGCCTGTCGAATGCATCAATTCTCAAGTCACAACGTTGTAGACTTGCTCCAAGTCTATTTCGTTTCATTAATTAGTAAAAAAGTTTAACAAAACAAAAGATATTCCTATATGGAGGAAAATGTCATGCAGAAGATTTTTCTTGAGGTCTTCTCCTCCGCAGGGTATTTACTCCGCAGAGACACATCTTTTATTTAATTTAATTTGCTTACTGATTAACGAAACGAAATAGGCTTGGAACATGTCTAAAACGTTGGGAATAGAGTTGAGTTTTCTGCGGGTTTTTAATGTTACGGGTTTTTTCTGTGGTCTAGTCCCTATAAAAAATAAGCGATATTTTCTTTGTTTTATTTTAGCGATGACAGATCTCCAGAGTTATTTAAAAACAAATTGGAAACATCGACGCAAATGAAAGCATGCTTTGGTGATGGAAACAAGCCAAACTGTTTGATTATTGATGAAATCGATGGTGCTCCAGTGGTATGTTTTCTTTTGTTTATTCGACAAATTGTGACACTTCTTGTTTATTCGACAAATTGTGACAAATTGTGACACTTCATAATTGACACTTCTGTAGAAAAGATGCAAATTTCCTTTGTACAGCCACACTTTCCTAGGCAGAGGCTAACTTACTTTAAATGAAATGAACGAACAACGAAAGCAACGAAACGATTTCAAATTAAATGAACGAACAACGAAACGACTTCAAATGAATTCATTTCGCTCGTTCGTTTCGTTCGTCCGTTTAAGTTAGCCTCTGCGGAGGAGAATTGTACGGCCATTGTTTTTAAAAAACGCGAGTTGTTGTTTCCTGCAACAGTTTTTTCCTCCCTGTGTCCTTGTGCCCGGTATCCCTTGTATCCCTTTGCCCTGTAAACGTGCAACAATAAAAACCGTCATGGGTACAGCGACAGTTCCGAATTCCGAGTTCCGAATTCTGAGTCTACCAAGTCTACCGTTCGCAGAATTGGTTCCAATCAAACACACCCTTTGATTTTTCATTTGTTGTCATTTGTTGTCATGTCAATTTTTAATGTGATTACGACTTCATTTCGCTCTTCGTTTTTACAGCAAGCAATAAACATTCTTATTCAAGCTGCCAAAGAAACTGAAGGTAAGCATTTATTTATACCTGGTGAACAAAAAAAAACTATCCCCGTTTGAAATGATGCAGCTTGAAATCTGTGATACTAAGAATCTCAAATTGTGTATGAAACGATGTCCAAAGGGCAAACATAGAGTTTGGCGAATCATCCAGCTACGTTTACCTGTCAAAAATTTGAAATTAAAATTGCTTTAATTTTCGAGCTTTCGAGTTAATTTGAAGAAAATTTTAATGGTGCTTTTAGAGTTTAAAATTTGAAAAAATTATCTGATCAAACTCCCCAAGTCGACATAGAAGCAAGCAGGTAGAAACTAATGGTGGTTCTTTAATTGACTTGAAAGCTGACGAATGAAGGCTATTTTCTTTTCTAGTTTTAGACAGGTAAACGTGATAGCAATGACTAGACTAGACTAGAACATATCTTAAAACCCAGGTTTTCCCTTCGTGCATTGTTTTGTTTAAAATTTAAGATTTTTAGTCTCACACGGATTTCAAACTACAGGCTTGCAATCGTCGAACTACAGGTACTGTTTTTACTCATTACCTCATGACAGTAATCAACATTTTTGTACAAATAATTTTATAAGTGAACATTTTTATACCTTTTTGTTTTAATGTACAGAAAAAACCTTATTAATATGTACTATTTTAAATCCTTTATTTTAAATTATTTTATTGTAAGTATAGCGAGAACTAAATCACAGAATTAAAATTTTCCTCTGGACTTTGAAAACGTTTTTCAACTTTCACTAAAAAAAATAGTCGTGTTTTTAGTGTGGTCAATGTATCAATCAAATCGGCAGGTAAACATTGGGAGGAAAATTATTATTATAGGAAAATATATGAGCATTAAGAAACGCGAATTGTTATTCTTCCCTGTGTCCCTATACCCGTGATGTATTCGTGTGTCCTTGTACCCGTGATGTGTAGCAGGTACATGGACACTCACGGGTGCATGGACACTGGAACAACTCACAGTAAGTCTGTCTTGTCATGTTTTATTTCTGTCTGTAACAGCAAAATGTATAATAAGAAGCATAACCAATTTGAAGTAAAGGTAACATGAGCATTTTTTTATTTAATTTTTTTATATAAGATGCACCAGCTTCGGCGAAGAAAAAGAAACCCAAACTTACAATTACAAGACCAGTTATTTGTATTTGCAATGAGCTGTAAGTATTGTTAAATGGTTTATTTATTTTAAATTTTATTTATTTGATTTACTTACTTACTTATTTGATTAAATCTAAAATGATATGCAGTTATTAGACGATTACTCGATTTATGCTAGAAAATATTCGGACTTCTGAGCAGGGGTGGAAAAAGTAGCGGACCACAGCACCATTGGTCCCGGAAAGTTTTCGAGTGCAGCAGAAATTTTTATGTTTTGCAATAATAGCAATTATCTCTCAGATTGTAAATTTTCAGCGGTCTCAGAAATTAAAATATTTTTTCCACCCCTGCTTTGATGGATTGAGTAATCGTTTGATAAAGCTTTATTATATGATTATATGGCAGAGGTTTTCCAGAAATTACCGTTTTGCAAGTTATTTTGCGGCCTATACCCAAACAAAGAAGCCCTTATGCATATAGAATGATATTATAGTAATTTAGTAAAGGCCACGATGACAGTACTGCACGTCGGATATGTTTAGATGCTTGCGGCGATGTAAGAATGATAATGTTGCGCGATTTGCTATTGACTGGGTCAGTGGATGTTATATTTTATACTTTAACTTACCTAGTTACGTCCCAGCTTTACGGCAACTTCGACAGATTGCACTTACATTATCAGTGCCTCAAATAACACCAGCAAGATTGGCGCAAAGGCTAGTTGAGGTACTTTAATGTTCTTTTCTCGTTTTATTTTCTCATTTTATTTTCTCATTTTACTTACACGCACCTAAGTGTGTTTTGGTGAATCTGAGTGACACTAACACATCCTGTGTTTCTTTAGAAAATGTTTGCGTTGTTAAATAAGAACATTCAGAGGCGTAGCGAGTTTCCAACTTTTGGGGGGTGTGCTATCTTGGTTTGGTAATTGCCCGAATTTTTAAAAAAATAAATTTTTAACAAACAACAGCCATTACTCTCTACAATTTTGCACGAAATTGGACATTGTTGGAAATGTTCAATTATACCCGAATTTCGACATTGTTGGAAATTATTGGGGGGGGGGGGTGTGACACCTACACCCCCCTCTAGCTACGACCCTGAGAAAGGTTCTTCGTAGAATACATGAAAATTATTAACACCTCAAAGAAACGGAAGAAGGAAGTGCAAGCAGCGTTGCTCGTGGACCATTATCTGCACTTACAAGCTCAAAAACATCGTAACAATCGTACAATGTGGAGGGATATCTATCGCAGGTGTACGCATTCCGCAATCTAAAGGAAGAGGCATTTCCATATATTTCTATATGTACAAGGAAATTTATTTGATACGACCCAAGAAAAGACTAGCTTAACAAGCTTGTGCTGCTACACAAGAAACACGAAGCTGAAATTTCACAAAAATTAAGAAATATTAATTTCTTTTACCCCGGGAAGGCCCCTCAATAAAAAACGCAAAACTTCATATTTTCAGGAGGTAATTAATTGCTGGTAGAACTTTACATAATTCTAAATGTTCAAACGTAAGTTTCCCTTTTGAGCTAAGTTAGTTTGTATGTGGTACCCCCTGCAAAATAAAAGTTACATAGGATTTTCCTGTTGATTTGAAATAAATCCGGGGTGAAAGGGTTAAGAAACATGGGCTACATTCACGATTAAATTGCTTTATATTACACATTACTTGGATCTTGGCTTAAAAAATCAGTGATATTTTATGAACTTAAATACCTCCCTGCACCCCAAATACCATAGGTTCGTTTTTGTATTTTACAAGAAGGGTTTATCTCAGCAATTACCGTTTGAATGGTAAGTTCTCTTTCAGTTTGAATCAGTTTTATTTAATATTTTCTTTTTCAGTCCATCAATAAATCTTTTTCAGTCGATCAGTTTTATTTACGATTTTTCTGCATTTATTTCATTTGATCATAGATATCACGAAAGCAAAAGATGAAAGCGGATATGGGATGCCTTCTAGCTTTATGTGACAAATCTGAAAATGACATTCGTTCGTGTATTAATACTCTTCAAGTAAGGAGCCATTTATTCACTTATCTGTTTTTACGTATTTTTCTTTATTTATTAACATATTTATTTACTTATTATCAATATTTACAAATTTACTTTAGTTCACTCTAATTTATTGACTGATTTGCCTATTTGTTCACATAACCATTTTGTTATTCATTTACTTATTTAGTTGTTGATTTATTTATTCACGTTTTCATTTATCTTTTATCCAATTTTTACCTATTTTTTTATTGATGTATTGTTTATTTATCTATCAAGCGTTTGTTTGGTTAGTTTATTTCATTTTCGGCACACAACGTTTTCAGGCATTCAAAACTCCAGAGACCTGAGTAAAATATTTTTTCAAAAACATTTACCAACTATTAGTCAGTCAATCTACCAACTATTAGTCAGTCAATCTACCAACTATTAGTAAATCCACCAACTACTAGTTAATCTACCAACTATTGGTCAATCTACCAACTATTAGTCAATCTACCAACTATTAATCAATTTACCAACTATTAATCAATCTACCAACTATTAGTCAATCTATCAACTATTAGTCAATCCACCAACTATTAGTCAATCTACCAACTATTAGTCAATCTACCAACTCTTAGTCAACCAACCAACTATTAGTCAATCTACCAACTATTAGTCAATCTACCAACTATTAGTCAATCCACCAACTATAAGTCAATCCACCAACTATAAGTCAATCTATCAACTATTAGTCAATCTACCAACTATTAGTCAACCGACCAACTATTAGTCAATCTACCAACTATTAGTCAATCTACCAACTATAGGAAGAATTTTCCAAAAGTTTAGAGATCCTGGCTAACATCGAGAAAGAAATTAGAGGTAAATGTAGGAATAATTTGTGTGCAGGAAGAATTTTCAGATTTTGGAAAAATATTTACCCCTGGATTGACTTGCAGTTTTATTTTGTTCATACAGTTTCTTTTCAAGAAGCATGGAGAACTAAAGGTGGAGCACTTACAAGACATCAGCATAGGGCAGAAAGATTTTCACAAGGGTTTGTTTTTCATCTGGAAATCAATTTTTCAACTGCCAAAACCGAGCAGAAAGAATTTTGGGTTCCTTCAGCAATTAACAAAAACTGGCGCGGGCCAAACGACCCTTGCTATGTCTCGTCTTCGAAGCGAGACTGGCTCTTCGACCGTACAGAGTAGCAATTCGATACGATTTCACAATATTTTGGATTTGGCATCGTCGAATTCCGAATACGAGAAAATGTCACAGGGTAAATACCACTTTGTAGCTATATTTCATTTTTTAGTTAAAATATGACTGACCAGCACTTGAAAAAGTGTTCCAATTTATTGATTCACTACATGGTACATTATGGTTGATGACCAAGAGAATCAATAATGTCATACTTCTTAAGAACAATTCAATTCACAGAATCTTATTCAAAAAATAATCTTAAGAACCAAGCATCCAGATAACGATGACATGTAATGAACCACACTTTGAGTGATACTCTTTTTTAATTGCCGTATATTATGGCCATTATGTCTTTGCATGTCTACAGTTCCCTTTATATGTCGTTAAAAAGGAGTGTTACTGTAGGTACTAAAAGTATTAAACAATTCAAATTTATTCATAAAGTATATCTAAAATATTACATTACATACTATATACGTTTCGTGCGTTTCCGTTTTGTTGTCAACGTGTCCCAACATGAAACACCTTTTGTTATAGTGCCGCTCATTTTAACAATATATATGAAGATAATTTTTGCTTTAATTAAAATTTACGAGCTTTTGTTTTATACAGGTTTGTTTGACAACTATTTAAATGTGAAATCGAAAGACCCTCATCTCGATGCAGTAAGTTTCTGTTTATTTTTTTGCATTTAATCTACACACTGTCACCCCTGTGCTGTATAAAAGTAACAGCAAGATTACATGTTAAATCAGTGTTCTGCAGGGGGTTATTAAAAACGAAAAGAAATTACATTGCTACATGTCAAACACATGATAGATACCAGGAACCTTGTTTCTAGAGATCTTTTCCCTCAAAGGCTTTTAAGTAAAACTGTAGTAAAATTAATTGGTAATATACGTCGAATATATATGTTAAATGAAAATCTAATTTCATTGAAGAAACCTTTTTTACTGCTCAAATTAACTTTTGTATTTTATCTGAAAGGTCGTGAATTGCACAAACTGGCTTCAATTTGCTGATCGTATCGAGACAAAGATTCGTTCTGAACAGTGTTTTACGCTAATGAAATTTTACCCTTTCACGTCAGTCGCATTTCATATGACGCTTGCCGCTGCATTGGCTCCCAAATTGAATTACAACAACAGTGCTGTAGAGGTAAAATAAGAAACAATTTTAAAATAAGAACCAATCTTTGTACAGTTAAACATAGTCCATAACAATAACTGCAAACAGGAGGTAAATGTTCTTGCATTTAAGTTAGGAAAACCTCAAGGGAAACGTTGTTGACTTGTGATCACAGTTTTTCAAACGGGTGCCATTAAATATAAAAAAATATTCGAAACTGGAGGTCATTCCTGTTCTATCCCAGTTCAATTTTAAAGACTAAAATACTACTAAAAATGACTTGACAATGGAGAAGTTGTTTTTTTGGTGGAAGGAATTTTAAAACTTTTTTCTTTGAGGGTAAATTGCGTATATTCCGGATAAAAAATATATCACTAGAGGTAATTTAAAATAAGAAGCAATCTTTCTTTATACAGTCCATATCTATAGCTGTGAACAGGGGTAAATGTTTTTGCACCGAAGTCAGGTAAACCCCCACGAAAAATGTTTAACTGTTGAGGCTGGGGGCCACTCCTACTTTAACCCAGTTCTATTTTAAAAGAATCTTAAAAACAACATGACAATGGAAAAGTTGTTTATTTTAGCCTGAAGACATTTGAAACTAACATCGTAAATGTTTTTTTTCTGTTATTCAAATTTCAGTTCAACATGAAATCTTCACGAACCAAGCAAATTCTGGATTCCATCGTCAGCGATGTCAAACCAAGTTTTAAGAAAAACATAGCTGATGCGTCTGCTATTTTGGATTTGTATCCGTATCTTTATGAAGTTATTCAGCCAGCGTTTAGGCCTGTGGGTATTTTCTTTTTTAAAATATTTATTGGATATTTTTAACTTCTTCTTTTTACTCACTTACTCTTGAAAATCCAATTTCCAATGAGCGAAAACTTCATACGAAAATAAATACAACTAGTTGTAGTTGTAGTTGTTTTATGTTTCAACTTTTTTAACGTTCATTTTTTCATTGGTTGATTGCGCATGCTCCAAGGGCCAAAATTTTGCTCAGTAGAAATTGGCTTTACTCGTTTTATTTCGTGCATATTTTACTTACTTTTACCTTTACAATGCCAGTTTTGTTAACTAATAATCCCCCTAAAAATATTCAGAACCCCTGTCTAAATAGCTTGCTGGGTGAAATTTAGCAGGGGGAGTGCATACAAAGTTAACAGCTCTTTTGCTCATTGAAAGAAATTAATCTTTCAATCTCTTTGATGAAGACTTAAATATTTACCCCCTGCTATTTCTTCAGTTTGTAATATTTTTCAGTGTACCTCGTGGTGTCTTTAGGGGGATAAGTAAGGGCTAGAGGTAAAATATTAGCAAGGTAAGGTTGGTTGATAGGGTATGTTAGATTAAGTTGGGAATTGGGTAAGGCTGAGAGTAAGGATTAAGAGTAAGGCTGAGAGTAAGAATTTGCACTTGTATTTTCAAGACTTAATTTGCATTCTCTTACGAAGAATTATGACATTTAAACGAACCTCCTTTTGAATTCTGGACACAAAGAGTACGATGATTTTGAAAGCAAAACACTTTTACGTCCGGAATTATTTGAAATTACTGGTAAATCCTATATAATCTAACGTTTCGCAGGGGGTGGTTCAAACAAAGCATCTTGATTCAATAGACAAACAAGCTTATATTAAAACCTCCAAGAAGAGTCAAGCATTCCGTCTGTTTTGACCCCCTGAAAATATAATGTCTTACGTCGGTCAGCAATCTTACCGTGATTTGCCAAACGTTTTATTTACTCGCTATCTTCGTTAGGTCAACGTGCAATTGTACAGCCACAGCGAAAAGGAACAACTTCTGAATCTGATATCAACAATGATATCATACAGTTTGACATATCACCAAGAGAGAAGTTTTGATGGCCAATACACTTATATACTGCAACCGTAAGTCTTTCTGAATACTCTTGGCTCAGCTTATTTATTTTAAAATTTCACAATATGCAGATCACTGTTTATAATCAAATATATTGACAAGACAGATAACAAATTCATGAAACAGAAATAAAATTTCAAAAATACAATATGCAAACGATATGAAACATACACAGAGTTAATTTGTGTTAGCAGAATTCTTTGAAGGAGGAGCTGTCTAAGAGGTACACTGATGAGAAGGGAGCGTCTGTCAAGCTTAAAATTTTTATAAAAATTAAAACCTTTGAAGGAGGAACTGTCATCTTGAAGAAACTATAAAAAAAATGTTTTAAAAGTGAATAGTAGTTAAAATTAGTTTCTACACCTTTATTTGAGCATTTTGAAAATTTATGTGCCCCAAAATTAAGAACGTTTTTAGGCTCACCTACCGTCACAATATTAGGTTCTTATAAGCGGGTTTTTGCTGTATTTAAAATAGCTGAAGCCCAATGTAGATAAATTAAAGTAGACCCACTATGAGAGATTCTGATGAAAGTTAAGCTTTATTTTGAGTTAAATTTAGGAGAATTAATATTCACAAAATATCCCATAGTTTGGCACCAAGATAAAAAATTGAAATTATATCATACTGCATACTACTATTTTGAGAGGGGGGCTATGGGAGGTACCAGAAACCGCAACAAAATTAGGGAAGAAACCACAATATCGCACGTATTAAATCCCAAAAACCAAAACGCACGTTCAGCACAAGAATTCGTTATATAGTAATTAAAACAGCAAAAAATGGCCGCGTTTTCTATGGCGGTCAATATCCCATCCAAAAAATGAAAATTTTGTAAAGAATTATTTTCTTTTCGTATTTAGATTTAGCTACTTGGATTCCAATAAGCATTCTGTAAAATTTTTATTTTCTTTATTTCTAGGTATTTTCTTTATTTGCATGTCTTTACTCCTTATTTTTGAAAAAGACTCTGGTCTAGACGTAACGAAAACAGAGAAATATATGATTTATGAAATTTTAGAAGTGGAAATTTTTCCCAGTGAGTGCAGAATAACCAAAAAGAGATAAGTGTTTGAAAAATGGTAGTCAATTAGAGAACATAAATCGAAATATTAAAATTTAGATATAAATATGTGATTCTTTGCAGAATTTTCGTAATTTGGCCAATACGATTATTTATTGCCATACAAAACACTGTCACTTTTTACCCATTTATGAAATGGCGTTGCGATCTACGAAATGCTCTATATGTTTATGATTAATCGTTTAATTAAGAGCATTTGACATTGGTTCTGAACGCACTACGATGTAATAAAGTCCTGAAAAAAGTTTGTCAAACCTTACAAACAGCATGTGGCCCATTAACGTTTCTCAGGTTTGACAAACTTTGTATAAACTTTGTTCGGAAATGTGAACATTTGACATAAATTCTTCTTGAATTTGAATGTGAGGTATATGTTGTGTGGTCTCGTTTTAGAAACGTTGTTTCATTTTAGAAACATTGAAGAAATCATCGCCTTTCCTAATTTACCGCAACATAAACATTTAAGTTATGCAGCAAAGCAGCTGATTCAACGAGAGGTATGGATTTGTATGCACGTTTGTTATTCTTTTTCGTTTAATGCGGTAAGAAACTGCAAATACCACAGTGTTTTTTAACATCAGTCGGATCATCCTTTTTCATTTTCAAGTAAAGTTTGGTTATTTTGTTTGAATTTTGCTAATTTTTAAGGCTGGCCAAAGTTATTCAAACTAAGAGGTACAGAAGGCCTTAAGAGGTACAGAAGACCTTTTAAATTTGACAACACTCAATACAGAGGCCTGCTTAGAACAAAAAAGGCAGAAGAGGGGCTATGTTTATTACTAGGTTTTGAGTGATTCTTAAACCTCATTAGAGAAAGTTTATTTGGGAATTTGATGAAGACAACATATATCGTGTTTGTTTTGATTTCAAACCATTTTCGTGTATGTTCATTTAGTAGACAGCAGATCCTCATCAGCTCTATAGCTACCTTTTTAGACCTGCTTAAGGAAATTGGAAATGAAATAAACAAAAAGAAAGTGAACAAAACAATTGTGACATCAGCAAAAGTGAAACATTAAAATGTTTTGCAGATTGATTTAGAGAAGATGAGGAAGATTGAACGATCTCTTGGTCAACTGGAAATAGAAAAAAATAAGTAAGTCAGTTTTAATTTATCGATTATCTATTGATTATCTATTGATACTAAGTTACACAAATGGTTATGGAAGTATTCTTGTGGAAGTATGACTTTAGATCAAGGGCACGTATGGCCACTGTAATCACAATGCAAATTGTTTACAAAATTACAACTACATACACAAAGTTCCTATCTAGTTTTATTGATCTATTTGGTTCGTTAAGTTCCTCAGAAAGGATATTTTTAAATGTCTCAAGTGAGAACATTTGAACCTTATTTTCGTGAATACATTTGATAAATTTGAACCTTGTATTAGAGACGCATATTACTATGATATCATTATCAATATTATGAATATGAATTTTCTCGTTAGGTCGAAACAGAGCCAAGTAGATGACGATAAAGGAAAAGCTACGACAAGGGTCATTGATAGACTCCAGCCAATGATGGTCAAGAAAACTAAAAGCAAGGTATGATTCCCTTCATCTTACAACAAGGCATTTACCCAAAAAGAATTTGATCCTTACATAATACATAACGTGCAAACATCTACGTTCTTAATATTATTATTATATAATATTAAGAATATCATATAATAATAATATTAAGAATATTAATATTAAGAATATTATATAATATTAAGAATATTTTAAAAAGCATGGGTGATGAGAAACCAAAAAAATAGAAAACATGGAAATAAAAATCAAGCATGGGTGGTAGAAGACAATAAAAATGCATGGGTGGTGAGAAGCCAAAAAAATAGAAAACACGAAAATAAAAATCCAGCATGGGTGATGAGAAGCCAAAAAATAGAAAACACGAAAATAAAAATCAAGCATGGGTGGTAGAAGACAATACAAATGCATGGGTGATGAGAAACCAAAACACAGAAAACACACAACATGATTCCTAAAACCTTGTAGTCGCAGTGTAATTGAAATAACCTGCGCGAAAATCATGACACTGCACCAGTTTTAATGCTGTGCCAAAATCCGCAACAACACAGAAATTAAGGTACAACAACGATAGCAATGGCAAAGTGCAATGTAACTTACGGGGCTTAGATTCACTCGGAGGTTGGTGCAGGTAGGGAGAATGCTATTTTTTTAAGCTAACCAATCATTGAAAAATTGATACAAAATATTGTTGTGTTTCATATTTTCGATATCATGAACTGCATGCTGTTGGTCACTTCCTAATGTTTTAGATTCTGGTTCAAATTTAGTATGCATCTGTCTTTCAGCCCGTCTTGGACTTTTTTGGCAGGATTGTGAAACCAGCTGAGCAAACAGGTACAAACTATTTTTTAAATTTTGTACTTCATTGTTTCCAGTTGCAAGCCAGAAACATTTAACATTTTTATCAATGATCATTCCAGCTCTTGTGATTCTCAGGATCTAACATATCATAAAATGAAAATGGGGGTCATCAAGAAGTTTCATATTCATATTCATTCTCAATAAATTTAGGAGGGTGACCCTGCATTCCGCTGTTCCTTGTAATTTTCACTGGATATCAGCTCCCCTCATTTCTAGCTGAACTTTGACATAACTCTGCTATCAAATTAGGAAGTTTCCTATGGAATTCTCGCTTTTCTAAAAATTCCCAATACACAAGACTTCCATCAATCCTTCAAAATCACATGAAAATTCCGTATTATTAGCAAGCTTTGTAAAAAATCCACATCTTTTGGCAACTGCAAATTCTGTCATTCTGTAAAGAAATCGATTCGAATTCTTTGTTGCTTGATTTTGTACTCATTCCAGCATTCTGCAAACCTTGATGATTCCCACATGTGAGTTTTGGAAACCAGGGTATTTTTTCAGAAACCCAACTATCGTTACAGATGGAATTGTTTTTAAAATCTTTAAATGCACATCATATATGCTAGGAATCCTATGTGATGTAGCTTAAAAGCATTCCTAGCACACAATGGGATGAGAGACCCATTTAACAAATATTTTTAAAGATGGATGAGAATGATTTTATTTGATTATTTCTTTTTGTTTGCAGAAATACATTGTGACAAAAAGCCTTCAATAATAAATATGGATGTCTGGTTCAAATTCAATGAAGGGTATAGCAACGCAGTTAAGAGAACAGTTCGAATTCAAGATTTCCTATGAAGCAATGGTATTTTGATGTGAAAAATTTGTCCAGTGCGCAATGAATAAATGGGTTTCGGTGAATTTGTAATGACTTTTGCAGTAAGAAACCACATGCTTGCCTTGGGAATCGTAAATGGCTTTATGCCAAGGAATGAAAATTCAAATCCTTAACTATCATCAAGATTTTCTCATTTAAAATAAATGGACAATGGAAAATATCAAGGTGCAATTTTTGACAATGTACAAAGGGAGTTTTATTAGTATTAAATTAAATTGTCAATATCTTTTGGTTTTCTAGCATTTACCCACATCATCAGGTATTACTTTGAACTCATTTTTAATAAGACTTCAACTCTGATGGTAACCTGGCTTTTCTGATTGGGCCGAAGAATTGTATATACCTGGTAATAAGATTTTCATTTCATTATTGCTTCTTTCTTGCAATGAGTTCATCAATAGGAATTTTTGACACAAGGATGTGAATTGCTGAGCAAGATCTTGACTTTGCATATGGATCCAAATCCTAGAAAATAATAAATAGCTTGGTTTGCTGAGCAAGATATTTTCCATTGCATATATTTGCAAAGATTTATGGTATCTTAACTTGTTAGAAGATGGTAATATCAGAGCTTATCTGAGATGGATCTGAAGATGTTTACCTTAAACCAAAGAATATTCAATTATTTTGTTCCTAAAGAAGTTCCAAATGATGATTAAATTGTGTCGTTTTTGCTTTGTATTAATTTTTTTTTTCATTTAATTTTCATTTCATTTAAGGTGAGTCACCATTTAAAAACCTACATAGAAAATAAGAAATAGATATAAAAACCAAAATTTACAATAAAAGCTGAAATATAGAATATTTTACAACTTTAGTTCATCACAAGAATCTTTTTAATCTGGCATGCAGTTTGGTTCAGTGTTTTTTCCAACCAAATGATAATATTCAATTTCTTGGTTAAATTTAATTTCTATCTCGAAGGACACCATGTAAGAAGGAGATTCAGTGCGCCAAACAACAAAAACTAGAACTACCTAAGTTTCAAAATTGGCTTCCATCTTGAAGGACACAGCACAAAGAACTCACCTTACAAAGAGGCTCAAAGTCATCGATCAAGTCAATAGTTGATGTTGTTGTTGTTAGCTAAAATTGATTATAAATAATGAAAATCGTTGGAAAAAACAAAGAATACACAGTGACACAGTGATATAAAAGCAAATAAATTAAACATTTTTTTGAAAATCGAAGTATGCACTTACTTTTAATGACCCCTTTGCTCGTAAATTCAGCTGCAATGCAATATTAACAGCTTGGTTGATTGCTGCCCCAAGACCATGAATCTTTATTTCGTCTTCTCTAAAAATGATGAGAAATACTGAAATTTAGATGACTTCAAAATACATGGTAGATGATTGGGGCATTGCATGCTCTACATATTATGCAGTCATCCAGTCATTGAAGGAAATTATGCCTCAAGTTTACGGATATAAATAAATATTTCATATAATCAGAATTCCAAAAAGTTTCATTTTCAAAACATGGCAGGCATATAAAATGATGAATTCTAATCCTCCAACACACTTTCAAAATTCTTCTAATCCTCTATTCTTTCAAAAACCATATTGTATATATCAAAAATTTATTTTTATTTACCCTTTGTCCAGAAGCTTTTGACATCTCTCAAGCTGAGCTTTAAACTCTGTTTTCCTATGCACCATTATTGTGTTCTTTGTCTTTATTGGTTTGGGTGGAGCTCTTTTTCTCCTTTTTTTACCTGCTGAAAGATAATGAGGTAAAGAAAGACAAATTTATTTCTGGTTTATGAACATCATTTTGCTATGCTTCAAAGAATAAAAGTCAATAAGTGTGTGCACTGCACCTAGAATTTATTTAAGCTGTTGTCATACCCAACATCTCGCTGCAAAGAGTGCTATAAAATCAATGTCTGGTAGGAGCAGGGATCTTCCATTTTACAAAGGCTAAATTTACGAAAGGGTTTTATATTATTATTTTCGAATTTTCTTAGTGAGTCCTTTACAACAGGATATTTTACGATATGGTATGTATTCTTTGTTTGATTTGAAGTACTACGCTACATAAAAAAGGGGTTTGTTTACATCACATTTCATTGACGTCTAATTTTACCAGGGTGAAAATATTTCACACATTATAACTGTAGAATCCCATTTCACTCTTGATTTTGATTACGACATGTGTGTGGCCTATCTTTCTGTCTAGTCTGGTGATGACAATAAACATCAACAGCGAAGGTGGATTATTTTTTATCTATCTATTTTTGCTGTTGATGCTGTTCAGAAAGGATCCAAAATATTTTCCTTCAAAACCAGAATCTGTCAAGGTTTTTTGAAACAATATTAATTCCTGTCCTTTGCAATATAACTCACCTTGTTCATGTTTCGACATTTTCTCCTTTTCCGCAGCTGGGTCTTGGGTGTCGGCCATTACGGCAGAAATTTGCCAGAATTCTTGAAAAGGGGTATTAACTCGTATTCGTTACGAGGTAAACATTGTTTATGAATTATCACTTAGTGACGAGAAATGCAAATGGCTGACAAAAATAAAGAAAAGAAAAGTGAGCAGTCGGTGAAAAAACAGATAGAAAGTAAAAAGTGGCTTGCTGATGTAAAATAATGATGGCAGCAGCAACACGAGCTAAAAATCTCAATGCTGAAAAATTTACAGATATGGAATCTCAGGTTTGTATCCTACTCTAACTATCATAATTGACTATTTGTATTTATTAACTATCTAGATAGGAAGGAAATTTCCTTTTAAAAGAAGGCCTTTTTAAGTTGTTTACTTTAATTATTTACCAATATAATACAGTAATCATAATGAATTGAATTGATGAAAGAGAGCAACAACAAAAAGTAGCCTGTGGTGCGCGAACTTTCAAACAGGGGTGCCGAGTAGCCTGTGGTGTGCGCGAATAACAAATTTTGATTTTCAATTCATTGATTATTACGGTTATTAGCAATATGTTTACTTTAATTATTTATCAACATATTACAGTAATCATGATCGATAAAGAATTAAAGTAAAAATATTGCTATTATAACAAGATAATGAAAAAATAAAGAAATTAAAAGGCAAACTCAGAAAATTGATTCATTCAATGTGACAACGTGTAGCTAGCTTGTGTAAATTTGATTTCGTTCATGATAATTTGTGATTTTCTTGCCTGTGTCATGTTTTCAAAAAATTATTATGGTATAAACTTTTTTAAAGGATTTTTTTAATTATTTATTTAGATTACTTTTGTTCAACTCTTACAAGACAAGATACAAGGTCTTCTTGATAAAATGCAAACTAAGAAACTTGTCAAGGTAAACCAGTGTTGTTTTTGTATGTTTTTGACTGTGCACTACTGTACTGAGACATAGGTGGGACAATGGGACACAGTGATGCCCCAAGATTTAGCAAATTGGCTTTTTGGCACAAAGTGCCCTATCTAGGTTGGTATTTTTAGGGCCCATGTGCCCTTTGTTTTTTACCTTCTAAACAATGAACAAAAAGGTGTCCTCTCCAAAGAGTTGTGCTCCCTCAAGTAGGAATTGGTTCCTGCTTCCCTTTTATTTCTACTTCCCTTTTATTTACTTGGAATAACATATTTCATGTTATCATTTTTGTAATTTTTATCAAACATACTTTATGTATGTACATGGAGATGGGCCACATTATCATTCTTTTGCTATTCTAATGGTTTGAAAAATAGCAATCATAAATTCTAACCCTCCCATTTTGACAGAGAACCTTGTTTTCAGTCATAGTTTGCCGATTTTCTGTGCCATCAGGAACTTGGGTTTTAATACTCAAAATAAATACATAAACTCCCATATACATAAACTCCCACATGCTTCTATGTTTCATATTTTATATAAGTTTAAAGTTCATTGTCACATATTTTGTCCAGGAGGAGTTAAATGAAATAAAGAATCAGTTCAAATTGCTTCATTCAAAAAGCCAAGAATTGCTCCTTGTTTTGCAGGTACTTTGTCATTAATTTTTTTTAGTATACAATTTGCATTTTCGCTTGCTAACTGAGACTTTGGAAAATAGTTTTTATTGAAAAAATAAAAGGGGGTAGATAATAATGTACTATAAGGGTTTTTCATGCAAATCTACGAAAGTTCATTCCGCGAAATGACAAAATTTATAATTATCGAAAGTTTATTCCTGCAAAATAAATTGAAAATGCTCATCGGTGAAGCTTTTCTCTACAAAACGTTCACGAACCAACACCTCAAAGCCTAAAGAAGTGGCTTTTTACTGCCCTTATATTGAATTTATGGTTTGGAATAACAAATATTGAGAATATAATCATTATTGTGTCTAAAATACTCGATATACCACGTGTTCTTTTTCTCTAAAAAATGAATCCGCGAAAGTTTATTTCTCAGAGATCTCTTGATTTGATTGAACCGGAAAGTTAATTCCAAATATTTCGCGATTACTTTCAGTATACTCCCGGTAAAGAGAGCTAAAGGGACCATGACACCAAATGTTCAAATTATCAAGGGACATTTCAGCATTGAAAAGCCGCACGGGACATTGCTCCAGTTATGGTGAATTCTAGTTAAGCAAGTAACAAGGTTTTACTGCACCTTAGACTCGATTTATATGTTTCACTTACATTTAATGATATCAGTTAGATATATGATAAATCCACCTTGAATCTATCGTTTTAAGCCTCTCGTCAAGTTTGAGTCAAACTCGACTAAATTTTACGATACTCTGTTTAGATGATTTTGGTCGCGTTTGTAACAGACACAAATGCGACGTTGCAAGTAGCCCTTAGTGCAGTTGAACGTTTGAATCCATGACTGATTTTGGTCGCATTTATGACAGAATCAATATCAATTGAATTTGACTCGACACGCGAGTGATGTCCACTCTCCTCCGTAGAGGCTAACTTAACGAGCGACAAACGAAACGCTCGTTCTTCGTTCATTTTGTTCGTCATTCGTTTGAAGTAAGTTAGCCTCTGTGAAGGAGAGCGTGCGACGTTTGAAATGAGCTTTAATCAGTGTCGAAGGCGAACAGCATTTCATCACGGAGTGCCCAGCATCTAACAAAAAATAATTTTTTGTTACGATGTCCTTTGATTAGGGTGGTATACCCATGAGCATTGAAAAAAGTTGTTCTGCCCTGTTTCCCTATACCCGTGATGTGCGAGTGTGTCAATGTTATGAATTACCTAGATTTCAACATTTTTTACAAAATAATTAAAATTTCTTTGAAATATTTTAGCCTTAAATGCCATAGCAAAGGAAATAATTTTTTGTAAGAAACTTTTTTACTTTCAGGTATTGACAAAATTAAGCAATCAACTGGCACGTGCAAGATTTGATTTGGAAAAAGCTTTGAAACGTGGAAGAAGTGTGAGTACTTTTTCTTTAATATTACTTTAATTTAATTTTAATTTTATCTAATATTAATATAAACAATTAAAAATATTTTGTTTGCGTTTAATTCTTTACTCTTAGGTCTTTAATCACCTTTTATACATGTTTTTTCATGCTACTAATCTTCATGAATTTTTTTAACTTTCATTTACTGGGATGGCCCCAAATAAAACTATCCTCGTTTGCAAAGCTGTATCTTGAAATCCACAAGATACACAAGATACAAAACGATGTTCGAAGGGCGGGCAAACATACAATTTGAGATACTCTCCAATGCAGAGGTTCTGTGTTGCTTAGAAACAGCACGGAACAACACAGAACTTCTGCATTGGAGAGTACAGATTGATATATCATCCAGTCATCTGCGACAACGTTAACCTGTCAAAAGCTTGAAATTTAATATTTGCTCGAATTCATGAGCTTTGAAGTTAGCTTGAATAAAAATATGTTAATTTCCAGTCTATTTCTGTTACATCAACACAACATGGTTGCTTTAATTGATTGATTGATTGATTGATTGATGACTACTTGGAGTACACAATTTTAAAAGATTTACTGACCAAACTCCTGAAATCGAATTAGGAGAAATAGTTTTTATCTTTTTACCCCGGGAAGAGCCATATGGCCCATTGACAAGCAACGTAAAACATCATACTTTCAGGAGGTAAATACGGGCAGAAAGTAGATTTTCGTCTCACTGATTTTGATCTTTGCAAAAGGGAATAGTTTTTATTTCAATCTTTCTCACTTATTGGGTTTTTTGAAATGTTGTTCTGCATCCACGCTTTGCCTATCTCCCCCAATAAGAGTACTGTCTGGGTGAGACGAATACTTGTAATATGTTTTATATTATACAGGTTGCCCAGTCCCAAAAACGAGTTAAATGGTTGGAAGCAAGGCTGCAGACATTTTTACTCATCAGCAAAGAAATGTGTAACATTGATCATTATGAAAAAGCATCTGAGGTAATTTTCCTTTTTTACGTTTGGCTGAGTGTTCTATTGGATCCTTTTTAATGAGTTTGAATCCCGATAGGTATGGAGGCTGGGATGTCAAAATACGTTTTTAGTTTGAATTTTCGTATTTTTAATAAAATGCCTCAATTAAAAAAAAATGTTTTGATGTTTTTATTAATATTTTTCATTTTAATTTTATTTACATCAATTTTATTTTATGACATACACACATTGCATCTTCTTGCATTTATAGGATTTGAAATAATTTTTATTCACTTAGGTCTCTGAAATTAGCAGCTGTTGACTGGGCAATTGCCTTATTTTTCCCCTTTCTTCTCAGTTGGCCTGGTGACACCCCACACCTCCCAGTACAGTGACGTTATTTTTTCAGGCTGCAGTATTTGTGATTCTAATTCAATTTTTTAGTTGTTGGAATTATGTACCTTATAAATTCAATAAAATTCATTGAAAATTATGTGTTTAAATTTGTTTGGAATTGATTCTTTGGCAGAACAACACTCAAATAATGGCGGACAACTTCTCTTCGCCTTTTGTTGATCACTTTTCTGAAGAACAAAAGGAAAGGCTATTTGGGAAGAAAACAGAAGGCGAGAACGATGATACAGAACTTTTGATAGATGCCAAAGAACAAATTGAAAATGACATTGAAAGAGTTTTTTCACTTACAAATTTTGAAGATGACTTGCCTAGTTCTAATGAAGACGATGAGGAACTTTTGAGTCAAGACAGTGATAACGAAAACAACAAGGAAGGTAATCAAATTTTCTTCCACTATATGTTACCCTTTCACCCCTAAAAGGGCCATGTGGTCAATTGCTAAACAACGTTAAATGTCATATATTTAGGGGGTAAATGCTGACATAATTTCATGTTTATTTTGGTTGTTTCAATCTGCTTTTATCTTGTAAATTAAGTTTGTTTGCTTTTACTTATACTTTTCGATTAGGAAAACGTAAATTTGGGGGATGACAACAACTAACCTGCTCCCCAGTACAATCACCCATGTACTACGGTACGCTGTGTTAAAAATGTTACTTTTTATG
>JAYJMH010006786.1:0-51239 GCA_036873815.1 Phacellophora camtschatica
ATATTTATTTGTCTACTTTTTACAGTTCTACTTTAAAAGTCTCAGATGACAGTATAGTATCGGTCAGTCTAGTTGTTTGTGAGCAGACGTAAGCACACCGTGCAGGCAGCAAATAGGCCAAGCTGGGCTCGCGAGGATCTTGGGGAGGGCGGATGGCAATCTCACTCGACAAAACAACTATCGACGTGTAACTTTTCAGAGCCTCGTTTTAATACTTATATACTGCTCTTCCTCTATTTGCACGTGCATAAGCCTATCCACGCTTCTTTCATCACGTCCTAACAGTACATTTTACAACCTAAGGACTCTTTTAGTTTACACCAAATAAATTTGGCAAGTTATGAAATTTGTGCAACTGCTGAAGGAAATCTTATGCCTATAACTTTTATAGTATATTTATTTTTTCCAGCCGTTTATCCTTTACTTTAAAACAACAATTTATTGAAATTAATATAACATAATTAAGTAGTTATTTAGAAAGGATAAATTTGAGAAGTACACGAAGTACGATTCTGTATATTAATGGTGTTTTGACAGTTAAGAAATAGAAAATAGTAGCGAAACAGGTTTTTCTGTTTCTGGTTTTTTTTCTTTAGAATTTTTGAATGAGTTTGGTTAGCAAGTTAATGAAGATAAAAGGGGGTTAGGGCCGTTGCTAAAAATTTGAAAATAAAAATACTTTCAACTCTATATATATAATATTGTTTGAAAATGTTTCTTTGCACTAAAAAACACTGCGAACCAATTCTGTATTTTTTTAACAGAGAAGCAGACTGTTAGAGAATACAGAAAAAATGGAGAGATCAGGTAGACGTCTTGATGATGGTCTTCGCATGTGCGTTGAGACAGGTATGTATCGATTTTGTGTGTTTAGGCCTCCCTGTATTGTTTATCAAAACATGTCTGTATTAATAAAAAGATTTCTTATCAAAATTTTATTTATATTCTTGCACATAAATAACTGGATGAAAAGGTCACATTAATACTGTTTACATCCGCTATGTCGAATTCTGACAAGAAATTGAAAACAGTTCGAGATAGAGAATGTTCAAATTAACGGGAAGTATTTCGTAAGAAAGACTAGCGAGGAGAAATTAAAATTTGTTCGAAATAGTGAATGTTTGAGATAACTGGCAGTCGAGATGGCGGATGTGATCTGTAATTTATCTACTTGTTAGTTTGGATCATTCTTATCATGACAAATATTTTGGTTGTTCCCAGATTTGTTGTTGTCTTTAGTGTCTGATGAAGGGCTCGCTTGGGGACGAAATGGTAGCACCAGCTTGATCACCTTTTTTATAATTTCATTACTTTAGTCAATAATTTTAGCTACATTTGGAAAAATGATTTACGTGATCTCCTCCAAGAGGTTTACGGGCCAGGAACAGTCTCGTTCCAAGAGCAAATAGTGCTCCGTAGGAAAAACCCGTTTATACTGCGGAGGAACAACATTCATAGAGTCCAGTCCCCCATTTGAAATTACGTCAGGGTATCAGACTGGACCAGGAATTGGAAAACTCGTGAAGGGCAGTAGAAAAATCATCTAAACAATTTTTAAAATTATTAAGCTCACATAATTTCAAAAATAATAAACACATTTTGTAAACTATTGAATTTTGCAATGCTTTTATCTTTAGAGGATATTGGAAATGAAATTTTACAAAATCTTGGGAGAGACAGAGAAACAATGACAAGAACGAGGGATCGAGTGAGTAGAAATTTATCAGCAAAACAACACTTTGGTTATTTTCTTTTGTGTTGAAAGTGAATTTTAAAAGTTGTAATTTAAAAGTATTTTTAAGATTTGACTGTGACATGTAACTTTTGTATTTTACGAATAAAGTTGAATTGAAATGGAGAATTTAAGTATTTGAACTCAATGATATTGTCCCATACTTATTTCGTTTGCTCAAATCTCAATTTTACTCTGCTCTTAAATTAAAACTTAACATATATTCCCTTCTATGGAATGCTTGAGCAATTGATAAGTTTGATGTTTCAGCTATCATTGTATGATGTACTCGTAGAAATCTTTTATCTCCAATAATGAGTCAATAAATTTCATGCGATCACCGTTTTGGTGTGGTTTTCTGTCTGGTTAATTTGTTGTTGTCATTGTCATCATGGTGCATCTTTTGGTTTTTTCATTTGATAGACTTTTGTTATTTATTTTTTATTTGTTTGTTTTTCAGTTACGAAATACGGACAGCAATCTTGGGAAAAGCTCAAGAATTCTCACAGGAATGGTGCGACGGTAAGTTTTTATGTATGGTTATGTTTTATATTCATTATGCTTGTGTTTTATGTTCTATGGGTAATTCAAAAAACTACCCCCCCCCCCCCCCCGTTCGCAAGGCTATGGCTTGAAATCGGTGAGAATAAAAATCTCAAATTGTACACAAAACGATGTCCGAAAAGGGAATTTTTGAAATTTGTAGAAAATTCTAATTTTGATGATTTTTGAAATTTCTGAACTTTTTTGGGTTACCCGGTATACAAATAGCTTTTTTATTTGTTTCAAAGTTACTTTGATGTTAGATAATAAATTTAGCGGTCACAAGGTTGTAACACAAGGTTTTAGTTGTCTTTCTGGATGTCCTTCTAGGTTTTTGTAGGTTTTGTAATATAGAAAATTCTGCTAAAGATGGTGGAAAGAGTATCAATAACAAAATGCAATGCGTTTGATTAGCGAATATCAATAGAATTAGCTGCTGAATTGACAATATAATGCATTGCATCTTAGTTATAATAGCCCTTCGGCCATCTTTAGTGAAATTCTGTATTACATTATATAGTTGTATATTTAGATGCATATTTTTATTATGAATAAAGGAAAGAAAAAAAAACTGACTTATACATATTTCTTTAACAGAGTTATCCAAAATCGAATTATTTTAGCACTCATATGTTTGGTCATATTGGTTGTAATTGGCCTTGTTATTTATTACGCGGCAAAACCCAAGGGAAAATCGAAGTAAAGCGATTCTCAGACGTGAAGGTAATGCTACGAATTGTTTTATTTAAGAATGTATTTACCTCATTCGCACGAGCAAAAGTGATATTATTTGGATACCATTGCATATTTTTTAGAACTGTTTCACTGATGTTTTTCATATGAATAGAATCATGCTCGAATTTTTGTTGCTTTTAAATGTATCTTGACAACTTTGATGTGCCAATAATGTTTTTTAAGGAATGTTCACTATTGTTGGTTAATAATAAACGTAAAACGATTCTTGCGACGAGTTAGATAATACAGTTGACATCATCCGTCATCTGGAACTCTTACGGGAAATTGAAATCTGTTCGAGATAGAGAATGTTCGAATTAACGGGGCAGTATTTCATAAGAAAGCCTAGCGAAGGGGTATTAAACTTTTTTCGAAATAGCAAATGTTCGAGATAACGACGGGCAATCGAGTTAGTGGATGTGAACTGTAAAAATAAACAGAGAAGAATTCAAGAACAATAACAATTTAAATTCAATAACTTGGACATATCCAATATTTCGTCCTGCCTTACTGTACATGGTTTCTTCATAGCAAGATAAACGAAAAATTTATTTCTAAGAATTCCCTTGCAGCATAGTAGCACAGCAAACGAACATCATTAAATCTAAAAGCGCAGAAACAAGTATGAGTTTAGCACGAAGTCAAATTTTTGATCAAATCAAATAAGTATGATCATTAAACTTTGGACTTTGATCGATTACAATTAACTTGACCGTAAACTTATAAAGCCAAAGTAGCAAATTCAATTTGCTACTTTGGCTTTATAAGTTGATAGTCTGCAAGGGAATACTTAGAAATAAATTTTTCGTCCGAACATTACTTAAAATAGTTTTCTTTTTTATTCAAACTTTGACTTCAAAGTTGTTGTTGAGGTTCATAAGCCGAAGAGTGCAGTTTATCTTCAAATGCAATTCCAGTCGTTTGACAGAATTACCGTTTTATTGAAAAGATCTGTATCTACAATAATTACTTCCGTTTCTTATCTTTCTCAAAAGTTTCTTAATCTCTCTCACTTAAATAAGCGGTTAGTTTCATTTGTTCTCAAACGACGTGTTGATTCTATGCTGTACTTTTTACATTTTCGGTAGCTAAATTTGCGTAATGAAATATTGGCTGTGGGACATAGGGTAATAACCCCATCAATCCTTGAATATGTCTGCAACCAGTTGTATTGTTTAGAATTCATTAATAATATTAGACTGTTGTTTGGCTAAGTGCATTCGAAGATAAAAATTGCTCTCAATTCGACGGTTTCTTTTGAGGGTTCTGTGCTAATGCTTTTCTACACTGCAGCATTTTGAAATTATTCCGAGTTCATAGTTTGTTTTGTCTTGTGGTTTTAAGCACATGTTTCAGTTCAGATTCAGCCACTTTCTTTGTTTTATTTTCACATTTTAAATTTAGAATACCATTAAAGATATTGGGCAGGGGTCGTCGTTGTGATTTCTAGTCGCACATATGCACATTTTATTAAGAACATTTACTTAAAAAGTATTTTTGATTGAGCTAAAGTTATCATTGTATGGAATTTATCATGAATTTGAGATACTGCATTTATCATTTAGAACCAATTTTGCATTTATACTCAAGTTTTTGTGCCAAAATTACAATGATGTAAAGATTTGACCACATACATTTTGTGAGGAAACGTTTTTGTCCTGATGTGAAAATGCGAAAATCTATTCTCTTAATAATTGTGGTTCGCAGAATCCAATTTAGGAATCAAAAATGCAATACTTCAACATTTTTGCAGCCTTTGCTCAAAAATGTAGATTACAAGAAATCTTTGAAAATCGAAAATACAAGCAACTCATAAACTTATAATAACTTCCCGCATAAAATGAAATAAACAAAGGTTTAAGTCACGAATCTATTGTTCGCTTGCCCGCGCATTGGGGTTTTTAACGATCGTGAAATCCACCAAAATCTCTAAATTTAGAATAAATTTCCTTTCCGGTCTGAACCCTGGATATTTTTAATTTTTTGGTTACCAATTTAACTTTTAGATCCATGGATTAGTCGCGAGAGGCGATTTAAACCTTGAATGTAATAAAAATAACAGTAATTTTCAATGTCTTTCTCTTTTTTTAGATTAAAAATAAAACGAAAGTAAATAGACGATGAGCAGAAGAAATGGATTTTGCTTTCGGAAGTGATTGGAATTTTTGTTCCTAAGGTCAGTTTACTTTGAGGGATTTTCTTACATTGTTTTGATGAAAAACAGACTTTAAAAACAATGATTTGTTTTTAGTGACTTTTGGTTATTTCGTTTTTCGAGTAAAGGTCGTTATTGCACAAACCTTTTCACAACCCAAGATGCAGTTACTTTTTCGCTTTGCCATTCTTATATTGAAGCTTTGAATCAGATAAAACAATAGGTTTTGCTTGGTTTTGCTTCATTTATTTAAGAATGTCTTGTCATCTTGGAAACTTTTTAGAACTCGTGGGTTTACACTATTATACAATAGAATTGACTATTCATATGCATACATTATTTCGTATTATATCATCTTTGGATATTATTTCTATTCAAGATACATTATAACATTTGCAATGTCTGTTTTCAAAAGTACTTAACTTTTGATCCCAGATAAAATGTATAGCGATTAGATTATTCTGGGTCAGTAAAAATAAATTTAAGCATTTCTCCAGACAGTAGATTTGCCCCAAATCTACTTCTTGCCGAATCATAAATCTATATTTCTTACTCAATATATCGAGGGAATACCATATCGAGGGAATGCTGTGAAATTCATAGCATTCCCTCGATATAGCATTGAAAAGGGATGCATTGAAAATTTTGCCCAAAATTGTCCGCCGACCGTTTATACACATCCATATATATTCGGAATAACATATTTAAATGACAATTAAATATCAATTTAATTGTAGTTAATATTTCGAAGAAAGTTTGCAGTTTTTTCTAGCATACTTTGCATACTGTTCACACTGTATATATTCTTCGAATCTTTAATTCATTCTATATGTCCAGAGGTTAATTCGGTATTGTAGGTTGTCTTAGTAATATATTTGTTTTCTGTGAGCTGCCTTCTCGGACAGCAGTCTATTCATAATGAGTAGCCAACTCTAAAGTCTCTAATAGAGTTGTGGAGGGGGGGTGGTCAAAATAAAGGGGGTGAAATCAAAATAAAGTGCCACAACCCTAGTTTAGGCCTTAGTTGTATGTAGGCCTAAGTTACCGGTAATGAAGCTATACATTGTAAATCCTACGTTAAATAAAGCAATAATAATAATAATAATAGAGTATTTAATGTGGATTTGCTGTTCATCCAGCCTTTTCTGGCGCAAATCGATCAACATAGCACTTATAGCAGTTTAAATGATTGCACCGCCTCAGTTTCATCATGTGTATTTCAGTCCGCCTCAGTTTCGTGTGTATTTCAGTAGATGTTGACTATTAACGCAGGAGAAAATGTTTTGATGGCCTGTGCTTCAGATGGGGCTATGGGCTTAAGTAAATTGAATTTTAAGATTTCATTCTTGTATGGTGTAAAGATTGTATAGTAAATTGTGTAAGCACATGTCCCTCTTTTTATTGCGTATTCTTTAAATATTTTAATCACGTTTTTGAATATTATAATCGTTACAAAAATTGGCCATTTTTATCCAGGTTGTTTATGAGAAACCAAATTCAGGCCTAAGCACTAAAATTTTCTTAATTTTGCAGCAGATTTTAGGTCAATACAAGATTTCAGCATGTCTCAATTTTTCAAAAAGCAACGAAATTTTAAATATAAAATAAGTTATAATTAGTTCAAGTTAATTTTGGAAGTGAAACGCAATTGCATCACAACACTTTTGAATGAAAGAAATGTTTAATGTAACAGCATTAACCCTTATTTTAACTTTTTAGGACTTCTAGTACCACGGGTTTTTTAAGAAGCAGTTTTTCTAAATAAAGAATTTGTAAAGCTTGCAGATACTAAACTGAACATTTCCTGTGAGCCTTTGAAATGAAAACGAATAACGAAATGGTGAAATTCTATAAAAATATGAATTGTTTCTTGTAACGGAAAGCTTTATTTTGTACCAACGAAGCTACTTTGTTATTTTACTTTATACAACTAGATTTTCAACTGGATTTTCGTTTTTTTTTATAGGATTTTCCATTTCCCAATAAATCATTCCAAGCATTAGGGAAGCATTTTGTTGTTGATCCTTCGTGGAAATTCACGACAAATTAGCTATTTGATTGTTTTTCTTGATTACTGTGCCACACGAAACTCTGTTTCCGTATTTTCTAAATAATGATATGATGGAAAGTAAACAAAGCCGGAACGGGAAAGCTATCAGTTCTGTGTCATGATCTTAAGAATAACATTCAAGTTTTTATCTTTCCTGTTAATTTTTCAAAACGTTCGCCTTTAACCTCAAACTTTGAGTAATTTAGCCTTTTCCGTCACGTAATCCTGTGCAACTGCCTGAGCTTTTGAGGAGGGGTTGCGAACATGATGCTTATTCGGAGGGAGGGGGGTATAACAAAACTGTGCCCGAATTTTTAACCTACGAAGGGTGTGACCGGTGACAACACCCCAGTAGCAACATACCTATTTTTAACACACATTTGAGTTTAGATCTGAATTATCTTGTTATCTTTTTTAAAGCTGTACGAAAACATGAATTTGACTTCTATGTATGCTGTCAACAATTACAAATTTCGGAAGTTAGAAGATAAGGGCATGGCTTTGCGCTTTAGTTGACTGTTAGTCACCATATTTCCTAACTTCAACTCTGTCAACTATTTTTTTTGAAGTTTTAAAGTTGAGAATGAGAAACAGCTTGTTAGAAACTGTTGTAGCCTCTTTCAGAAAATACTGATTTTCGGAGGAGATTTTCCAGAGGTTTTTCATTCCGCAGTTACATTTCTTTTTTGTGCTGATTAACGAAACGATATAGACTTGCAGCAAGTCTACGAAAATTAAGAAGCTCTGCTAGTAAGGATAAGAGGTCAATTCGCAGTTAAGAAACTTCTTCTTGCTTGCAAATCAACATTACATTTTCTGTTATGATTTTGCAAAATGTAAATGAGACACAGAACCTATTTTGGTTGACACTACTTTTTGCTAAAATGTTTGGTTTTGTTTACACTGGTTCAGTTCAGACGAATGATAAGAAGCTCTGTAAGAGACTTTTATTATACAAATTGTGCCCAAAATTAGGAAACCCTACTGCAAAGACCGGAGCAAAGTTTCTTATAAAAAGTGATTGTATCTGCATTTTTTATACTTAATTATACTAATACAGCTTTAGGCCTTTGCTCCATCAACTTTTTTTGTCTGCCTTCCGTTAACTGGAATCAAAATGTTTTTTTGGTTAATTTCTGCGTGCGGGTTATCCTAATTAAAAAATGGAGATCATAGTTGGGAACCCTGGGAAGAGAATGTTTTTTTTTATGGAGCAAAACTGTTGAAAGAAAATCACAATAACTGATATGTAGTCACTTACTCATTGCTTGTTTTCACCACAATGTAAACATATTGTATTGCTAAATTGCTGGCCTTTTTCCTGTCGCATCCAGTGAATCATAAAAAACGCTGCAGTTTGACGTCATGCAAACAAAGGTATGCATCTTAGTATTGGGACCAAAGATTTAGACTGCCACATGACTAGTTAATCCGAAAATGCAATTGAGCCACTTGTTTTATTCAGACATTCAATTAGGGTGAATAGTTTAGGACAAAAATGATAATACAAATGTAAAATATCCCGATAGAGCCTTTTTCTTTGCTGGTAAGGGGTTGCCGTGTTTAAAGGAATGGAAGGGGGTGTCGTGTTTAAAGGAATGGAAGGGGGTGTTCTTGAACATGATCTACAAAGGTTTAGGCTTTGTTTAGGCTAGCTAATACCTCTATTTTCTGTATCATCGGAATTTCTCGTCTAATCGGAAATACTGCTGAAAAGGAGGGAAAGAGAAGGACTCGAGGAATCTAATCAAGCAGTTTTGGTCAAACAAGATATAGACTTGGAGCAAATTTATGTGAGTTAAAAAACTTTTCACAAAACTCAGCTGACTTCCAGCGGTACGAGTAACACAGTGACGTGTAAAGCTGGTTATTTGTGGGTGCTGGGGGTGGAAGTGGAATTCTCAAAGACCATCAAGCACCACGAAATGGCTAGCCTACGAATTGGCTTCAAACAACAACGTAACTTAGCCTCGCTTTCAAACACCACTTTTGTTCGTTGTTTACAGTCTCGCGTTGGTTTTTTGCTTTACATGGAAAGATAATTTGTTATGAAAGAAATAGAAGTTGTAATTGAAAAGGATGAAATAGGCCGCTCATAATGCAAAGATTATGTGCTCACAAAAATTCGTATAAAAAGGAAACCGACACGAGCACATCGACTCGAGAAAAGAGCAAATAGTCAAATTAGACAACACGGACAAATAAATTATATTTTCAAAACAATTCGTATGGAGAATGCTTTGTGGATCCTACTTTGATTGCCCGACAGAAATTTGATTTGTGGCAAATTCGATCAAATGCACTTTAGAGGTCTGGAGCCTACTGTAGGTTTTTGTTTGGTGGATAAACTGGCATTTGTCAGGGGGTTTGGCGCACTGGAAACTGTTGTTATTGCCACACAGGAGAGCGCAAGCAAAGTCAGTTATGCTTCAGTTAAACGTCGCGTTTCTCATCGAATAAATATAATTTGGTTTATAACTCCAGCTCGACATTGGCACCACTTTGAGAAGTTTGTCGTGTCGAGCCCAATTGTGTTGATCCTATTTCAGCAAAAGGGGGTTGAAATTGTATCATTGTGACTGCCACAGACAAGATATTATGCCCCTCTTTCAACCAAAAGTCGCGCTTTTACCTCGAAGTTTGACTAAACCAGTCGCTCCAAATTCATTCCCGGGCCTAAATCTAAACTGCCAAACCCGATTAGGTTAAAATTTGCTTTTCTCGTATTGAGTCGGCACACGAGAAATGTGATGTTCAACTCAGGTTTACTTGTTTTTGCTAGGGCTCACGGGGCATCAAATATGGCCTTGCCAGTGTGGTGCTGTGGACCTATTATCATCGTCGTACCCCGTCGTACACCCTTTATTTTATTAGAAATTTTTGCCAAGGCTCTATGTTCTTAAATTTCTAAGAATTCGAGGCTCGAAATGCTCTTAAATACGGCATTGATCTTTTTCGAAATCTTGGATCTGAGGCTGAGCATGTTCTCAATTTGTTCTTATTTTTTTCGACAATTCGAGCCTCAATGTTCTCTTAAAGCGTGCCCTTATATGCAAGGCTATACTGCTACTCATGAAAGTACAGGAAGATTTCTGGACTAGAATTCTCCGCCTCGTAATCGTAATTCGAATTTCAAACAATAGAAAATTCCAACTTCGATGGATCCTAAAAAGGTGGGGTTTTCAAGTCCAGAATTTGTGCTCCAGTATTACCAGTCTGAAGCAAGAGTGCAAATTTTAAATTTAAGTTTTTACTTTCACAATTTTTAAATTTACGTAATTAACTTTGTGACGTCGGCTCTAAAAGTCTTAGTTGCTTCTTCAAGTTCCTGAATATCCCATATCAGAAATCCTAAACATTAATCTGATATCATTTAATTAGGTTGTATATTGTTGCATATCATAATCCCTGTCTATTCCATTAATTTCAATATCGACAAAATTCAAATATCTTTTTGATGGTTGTGGTTTGCTTTCCAATCTCAATATTTTCGACGTCAGTTCAACGTTTTCAACACCTACGCACTCTTTCTTTGATTTCTTCTTTTCTGAAATATAGTAAACATCCGCTATGTCGATTGCCCTTTATCTTAAACATTCTCTAGTTCGAACGAAGCTATTTTTTCTTTCGTTGGTTTCAACACTGTTGCGTCTCAAACATTATCTACACTTTTCTTCTAAGAACCAGATAAATTTAGATGTTTTTAAATTTCTAAGAATTTGAGTCTCAAAGTGTTTTTAAGTTGTTCTTATTTTTGCGCAGATGTATATCTGTATATTTGTATATGATGTATATTTTTGCGCAGATGTTTGCGCAGATGTTTTTCTTCAATATATAGGGAACATTCGTATTTTTTAAAGTCCAAAAGTGTGGCTGCATAATTTCAGAAAACGGTATTGTATTTTTGGAAATCTTGGCTCTGAGGCTGAGCATGTTCTTAGTGTGTTCTCATATTTTGACAAATCGAGCCTCGATGTTCTTATAAAGAAAAGAATGTACCTCGAACGAACTTTCGTTTCTCATATGAGAGTTCGAGATGGTAGATGCTAACTGTATGACATTTATCTCCCCCAATAAACTGGCATTTGCCATTAGGGCTTTGGTGCACTGGTGACTCCTTTTGTGCCACAACAGAACCCAGGGGGGCAGTACTACTGGATTTTTATTGGAGGCGTGTCCTATATTTTTTTGTCTGGCTTTCGATTTCGATAATATATATTTGGGTCTGAAAATCTTTCTTAAAAAAATATAATTTTGGCTCTAAAAATAAAAAATCTTATATTTTTGGGTAAAATATTAAGAAATAGAATAGAAATGTTAATAAAAAGATATTACAGGCAGCGAAATTGCAGCATAACATGAGCCATACATATATATGTAGGTTTGGGTTTTCGTTCCATTATATTTTTGGGTCAGCTCAAGATTTCCTTGGACGCGCCCCCCTATCCGAGTTAGATGGTACTGCCCCTGGGCAACAGAGCACAAGTGATGTTTGTAAGTTTTGCTTGGGCTTTTTAGAGAACAAGGGAACATGCATTGTGGATGATTTACGATGCACCGCAGATATGCTCTTCTTTATCCTGGTTATTTGTTTTATCTCAATAAGTAACAGTTATGAATTTGATCCCGTTAATGAAGTCTGTTTCAAAGAGTTAATGCAAACGAATGAGTCTATTGTAATTGAGAAGGCACTGTCTGAGTTTCTTAAAGAAGCTAGTGACGACGTTCGAAGACACCATCGAATGCCCTGAATTTTCCACACCGATTGTTGTTCTTGTTAATTATGGTAAATTGGTTTAGTTAGTGTTTTTCTATGATTTGTTCTAGTATTACAGTATTGTACAGTATATTTGCAGCCATACCTTTACTGCCTGTACTAGGTGGAGCGTTTGATGCATAATTAAAAAAAAAATTAAGTTGTAAGCTTTCTTTTCCGTAATTTCTAAAACTGCAGCGATGAACTGAAGGGCTGTGTAACGGATAAAATTTAGAAAATAGATAACCCTCCCCCCCCCTCCCCAATGAACTGGCATTTGTCATGGGTTTTTGGGCGTACTAGTGACTCTTCTCTTACTGTGCCACAGCAGGGCACAATAAGCTCAACTTTGATTGGGGCTTTAGAGAACAAGAGGGGAACATGCATTGTGGATTCGTCACAATCTACCACATATTTCCTCTTCGTCATTCCTGTTATTAATTTTAAGCATTTTATTTTGTGATTTCTAAAACTGAAGCAAAAATCTTTTGGGTGTGTAAAGCATAAAATTATGGAAATAAATAATTTAGTTCTCTCAGTACAAAGGGCCGTTATGAATTTGTCACCATTTTTACCACAGATTTTTAGTCTTCGTGTAATTAATTTCAACTCCTTGTATCATTGTTCCATTCAAAACTTAGAAGTTGCAACGTTTGATCACTGGTTTTACGTTAGCTATGACGTGTTACTATAATCACAAGTGATTGCTAGGCACGTATGGAACAATTTATATATCTGTTCATTTCCTTCAAAAGTTTTATTGTTGTATTGTCGTATCCTGGGGCGATGGTTGTTTTTTGTGAAGGATCATGTTAAAACTATTAATGGTGTGCATGTTATAAATGAAGTAATAATGAGCAACCACAAAATCTTGGGAGTCCCATGTGGCAAAAAGCCTTCCATTGTTGCAATAGCAGTGAAAAGGTAATGTTTGTAATCGAATTTTAGCAGGAAATTATGGTTTTGACACTATGAGATGCAATTTATCTTTATAAATTGATGTGCCATAGGGTTTGCTCTTCTTGCCTGACAAGACTTCATCTTTTCATCTGTGATTTTTCGTCAAAATTTGCATAAATCTGCTTTCATAGAAATTGTTTGGTTATCCAATGGCGTCATTTTGTGATAATTGTTTGGCAAAAGTAAGGCTACTTGTAGCACCCGGATACCAGAGTGGCTACACCAGTTGTTTTTGGAGACCAACAAGTGACTTATAATCACACGAGAAAAAAGCTGGCAGCTGCGACAACCTTTTGTCGCACCAATCAAATTGCAGAAGCTGAAAATAGAGTCATTGGATTGGTTGACTGAAATATTTTCTTGAAACGAGGTTAAGCTAAACAATGGAGAGCAATCGGAATTTTTGCTGACTTGGCATTTTTCCTGAAACGAGGCGAGCTCTTTTGGCCAATTTTTTTTTGTATGATGTATGATTACCAGTCTACCCGGTGACCAAAATTGTATTTTGTTTGTTTTTTAGTATTTGTTTTCTTCAACAATCAAGCAAAACAAACAAATAGAAAAGTTCTGATCTCCTCTGCTAGAAGGCAGTCTATTTTTGCAATACATTTTCCATCGTATCTTCATAAAACAAACAGACCCGCATTACCTTAGTTTGGGCCGATATCTGAGTTTCATTTTGGCACACAAACACTTTATTACATTGGCCAGCAGTTGCTTAACAGTTGTTCAAAAAGGTATTACAAATAGTATTAACAAATGGATGGGGTGGGGCTATGGCAATATACTTAAATGAAGACCTTAAAATTGTGATGTGCATGCGTATTTACTTGTTGTCGTTGTTTCACTTGCAGGCAACAGTAAAGTTGTTAATTTTTGTACATTTTGCACGAATCACCTGCAAAATTATGTGTTTCTTTTAAGTGTCCGCTTCATACTAGACTTGTCCCAAGTCTTCTCATTTTCTCGGATCAAAAAGGAAATGGACTTGGACAATACCAAGTTCGGGCAATCTAGGGGCCTCTAGATTCATACAGAAGAGATAATTTAAGAGACCTACAACAGTGTCCGCTGCCCTTTTTATGGCATGTGCGTCTTACAGAGATTCCAATAACGGCCAGGCACGTCAATAACAGAAAAATTGCTAATTTCATTTGAAATATTTACGGGGAGAGTAGCCCTCCAATAAAGTATTGATTTTTAAGGGGCTCTCCATTTAACAACAAAAAGGGTTTAAAAACAAAAAATGTTTAATTAAACAAGTAAATTTATAAATTGTAGCCTACATAAAATCTTAAAAATAGCTCTAAAAATCGCTTTGCAGACTTTTTAATTCCCAAATTTTTGTTTTGCTCCCTTTTTAAAATCAATATTTAATCGTCTCTATCTTAGTTTCTGAATTTTTTCAAATGCATTACCATTTTTTTTATCAAACGCAATCAAGTTAAGCAGAAGAATGTTGAATGCAGAAGGTTTATTGACCATCCAATTGACGCTAAGAATAAAAGAAAAATATACTCACTTGAGCGTGAGACAAAAATGATTCTTCAAAATGTGGCCAACAACATTTGGGCTGTTTGCCGCATTAGGAAGAATTTTTTCCCTCTCCCTCTCCCCTCCCTCTCCCCTCCCCTCCCCTCAACACCACAAAACACTTCCTGGGACACTATGAACAACTTTTAAGAACCGGGGGAGGATGCCAACATTTTTCTGACTTCCAAGTCTTGAAATTAGGCTAATTTCCAAGTTGGTTTTTGTCAATGATTATGTAGGTATATGTGTGTGGAATATTTTTCAGAATTTAATTCAATTTCAGAATCTATGATTGCTACCTATTCTTGGCTAGTTTAAAAGTTCTTGCTACCTTTTTGCCCAGAGGGAGGGAGAGCAGTACCATCTGACTTTGGTAGGGAGTCGTGTCCTATACTTTTTGGTCTTGGATTTCGTCAAAAAATATAACTTTGGCTTTAAAAATTTGAACTCTAAAATTTTTAGGTAAAATATTAAGAAATAACATGGAAATTTTATTAAAAAGATTTCATAGGCAGCAAATTGCCTCAATATGCACCATATCATTATATTTTTGGGTTTGCGTTTTCATTCCAATATATTTTTGGGTCCTCTCAAGATTTCCTCGGACATAACCCCTGTCCGAGTTAGATGATACCACCCTTCTGGACCTTTTTGTTTAATCGGTGTGGCCCGGAGGAGGCTACATTAGAAAAAACAGTTAAAGTGGTCTTAACAGATGTGGGCCCATGCCCCAAGCAAAGTTAATACTGCCCTGTTGGCAAAATATTTTTAGGGAGAAGTTGCAATGGTTTGATAGTGGTTTAACTATAAAGGAATCTTTTGTGAGTTTTATGAATCAGGATTCCGTGATCTTTGAAAAAGCCCTCAACACGCACATTGCTTATTTCGTGTACTGTACACTGGTTTAACTGATAATACAATTTGTCAATGAAATAACGAAGGCTCCCCCGTGAACTTAAAATAGAGGAATGCAATAAGTGATGTCATAGTTTGGCACCTGCCAAATGGCGGCGACTTGACACACAAGAACGCAGGCTGTCAATCAACGGTGCGGCTTCGTCTTACATATAAACATCACAGACACCGTTGTCTGTACAGAAAATCTTCGGCTCACAAAATTGTCGGTACATTTGATGAGTGAGCCGCAACTCAGTGGCCGTGACCGCAATTATTTGAATTTTGATGGTTTCGCATAGCTGCAAGCTAATGAGTCGATTTAAAAGGTTAAAACTTTAATTGATACAAATCAATTGTCTGCTTGTGTGAAGAGCATTTTGAGAGTTTATCAATTCAATTTTATAGCAACAAAATGAAATAATTTAATTATTATAATTTGATAAGCTATTTTTATTGTGGATTGTCAGCTATCGCAAAAAATTGAGGCTTTCTCAGCAGATTTGGGCATGATTTGGTAGTTTTTTCTATCAAAATATGATCTTGTCCAGGGGCGGATTTAGAATACCGCACAACACTTTAAAAAAAAGTAACTCTTTTATAAATAACTCTGGATTATAAAAACAAATAATCAAAATAGACAAAATAACAATCAAAACATTTTCTTGTCATTTGTCAAGGAGAAGGAAATAATACCAATCGATGGCATTACAATTTCTCATGGGGCACTTGGCTCCCATACATACGGGGGTCAGTCCGATATTTCTTGCTAAGAATTTTTGCAAAAATGCTTAGTAGTAGTACTGTTGTAGTTTTTTTTTATGTTATGTATGTTGTGAAAACCTGTAAAATGTAACTTAGTTTAGTTGTCAACCATGTATCGTAAGATATTGTGTCTTAATTACCGAAAGCGTCATTATGACGTTTTGGGGAGGGGGTTTTGGTCGTGACGTTTTTAAAAATTGGAAATTACATCGATTTTTGCTCAAGAAAAGTTTTATTATCCTTCTTACCTCAAATATCATTCAAAGTTAAAAATGTAGAGCTATTTATTATAGGCAGTTAAAAAGATTTTTGTCAAATATTACTGTGAGGTTTTGACCCCCCTAGGGGGGGGGTCTGAGAAATAACGTCATAATGACGTTTTCGGTAACAAAATCGATATTTTTGTGGCCCCTTAAAGTTTGGTTTAATGGGGTTGAATTTATGGAATCACTCCTTCTCCCTTGTGCAAGGGTGGCGAGTATCCCCCCAATCAAATCAATGGTGGGAACTATAAGATTTACTTCAACTTTTTGTGAACTTTGTCATTCATTCTCAAATTTTAAGTAAGAAATTTTTCTTGCTTCTCCCCAAGGAAATCAATCACGAATTAAGAAACATGCCGATTTTTATCCATTTTCTTACCAAATTCCAAAAACAACGGTTGTAAAATTATTGTGAATATTTTTCGTGTCTGAGCTGTCACATGTCAGAAGTTTTTTTTTAAATTATAACTATTATTGTTTTATTGGTTTTAACCATCATTATTATTATTATGATTGGTCAACAAAATGTATGCGTTTTCAAATGTTTTAAAAATGACCACACACTAAATAAAAATAGGCCCATCAATTTTATTTTAAGGCCTAGATAAATATAAATCCATAGAAATTCTTTCTTTGGTGTGATAAGCTCGTTTTATATGCAAGAACTACTCAAATAAATACATCAGAAACTTTTCGTTTTTGTTTTTCGCCTTCTTTCCAACCCCCCTGAAATTTGAACTGCCGGTCATGTCGTAAAATTTCAGAAACAAGTTTCTTGTTTGCTCCTGCGCACTTTTTTCAAAATTTGACTCATTGGTACTGAAACATTATTTTGATAAAGATATTATTTTTATTTCGGATATTCTTATCTATTGCTAAATATTTGCAGAGAGATTAAACTTCTTTCTTCATATTTTGAACATCTTGATTCAAAAAATAAAACGGGTCCAGAATATTCGTAGTGCTTGTTGATGTAACCATGAAGGGGCAGACAGACGGGAACAAATATGTACATCAAATATGCTGCGAATTTCTTAAATTATATTTAATAACTAGAGTGGTGTCATCCTACAAATCACACAAATTCAACAAAAAAAACTAGCGCAAAAAAGAAAATGATTTGTTCAGGGCGATGGTCAATTCAGGGCGACAGTTATTATTTATGTACAGATAATTTTCTGTTTATTAATATTTAGATAATTTTCAAAATATTATGAATTAATTTTGTTTGAATGATCGTTATTTATTCCTGTCACGTATTCGCAAGGGGAAGCTTTGTTTATGCATTGAAAAGGCGAATAAAATGGAAGTTAGAAAGACAACACAACTTGAAGCCGGAGTTGCGGCTGCAGGGCACACGCGCGGTTTGGGGCAGCATGACGAGTGAGTTCCAGTGTGACTGTTGCATAGCAGAGCAGAGTGGAAGGACAGATATATTTTGGTTTGGAGCGAGACCGCCAGTTAGGATTTGCTTAGCTGCGATCGTAGTTTTTGTAATTTAAGTTTAATAAAATGCCACAGCTTCCAACGAGTACGGCAGAGGAATATGGTGCAGATGATGAAGTAAAAGAATACAGGCAAGAAGACGATGAGGGTTCGGAAAATTCTACCGTGGACGTTGTAAATGACATCAAATCTGACTTGATAAAAAAGGACGCGGAAGATCAAACACTTGACTCTGTAAGTACATCAGTTCAACCGATCAGTTGATTTAAGTTTTTATCCAGTTTCCTAGGCACTAATTCGAGCCTAACCAAGGTAAATGGCATCGAAATTATTTCCATTTACTCGTTTCTGACTATTTTTATTTTTATTTTTCAGGGCAAAGAAGACAGTAATTATGTTGAACTGCAAGGGCGCAACATCAAAGGAGAAAACAATACACAAGGTATTAAAGTACTGATTTCTTCCGTTTACCCTCACTATTCATATCATGTCAACTCTGAGATTTCTTTCACTGGTTACTCAATCTGATTAAGGCTGCTCAATTTTTTGTTATTTGATACCCAGTCAGTGAGTGAGAAATTTGAAAGCATATTTTTCTTGATACACTTTTCTTCAGTTTACATTTTAAGTATTGTCCTTTGATGTTTTGGGCATGCCGACTTATTTTTGTGATTTGTGTGGGGCAGAGAAAGCAGTTTTCTTTACCTTTCTCGCCCCTAAGAATTGTTATATACACTTTAGGCTATTAAATAATGAACTTTCACAATTTTTTATTGATTCGAAGACAAAAAAAAATAATTATTAGTATGTAGTTGTAGGCACCTTTTTGTTTGTAAAGTTTAAAAAATTAAACAACGTGGTTGTCATGTCAAAACTAGACTATTTCCTATTTTAAGATGATTCAAGATTTTTTAAATATAAGTCAAGTCAAGGAAGTTTTAAACTTGCAGTACTGTCAGTTTCATTTAGGCCCGCCTTTTTTGAGGTCCTTTATAACGATATTTTTTCTTGCAACAATAAACAAGGGCCTACCACCCTATCCTATCATCACAACATTAACGAGCATGAAAGCTTGTTTGGGCCTAAATAAATGCAGTTTGTTCGTAGTAATTTCAGGATTAAATATTTCTCGGGCTGTCTATCCTTGTATCCATTGTACATTTATGATTCTCAGTTTTTAAATTAATGAGTGCATCTCCCTTTCCCCGCGAGCTTTGCTGTTGTGCTTTGCCAAAACTTTCATTACACGAGATTTTGTATTTTGAAAGGAAGCCGCGATTGTTCCCAGACAATAAAGACTGCGAATAAAGGAAGCCGACTTTCATTTCTGTGTTTTTGCAACATTATCTGCAGCAACCAAGCATCGAAAATCTTTATTCTGAAGGGTGTTAAAACCTGTTAAAAATTTAACCATGCCGAAGGATTGTGAATGAATTAGAACCCTTTTTGCATGCTGATAGAGAAAGTTACTTTGCCGTGCAATGAACGTATGAATGACATCGCACTTTCCGTCGTGCTTGGCTGTTTGTCGTTTCGTTCAAGAATTTAGGGCAATCTTTTTTGGGGTTTATTTATTTATTGCTTTTCTGGTACTTTAATGCAAAACAATTTATCAGAACCCTTTTAATTCAGTTTCTCTTCTTTCCATTTAGGTGGTTATGGACGGCCTGCACCCGTTATAGTTGGACCACATGTGAGTAAAACCTTTTGTAACCGTTGCTTAATACACAATATCCCCGTTTGTATTTTAGATAGAATGCTCGTTAGCTTCTTCTCGTGTTGAAGCGATTTTTCTAAATGTTTTTCTCTGTAAGTAAATATACAGTTTTTTTATTCCCTTTGCCTTTAAATACGGTAAATCTTATGATGGTTCCCTTTGATCTTTGTCTTGCTGTTTGCCACTGAATGACCTTCTTTTTCGTGGCGGCACATCAAACAGATCTTGCCAGTACAGAACTGGGAAACGCTGTTTTTTCTCTTTGGGATCCGTTTAAGTTAAGTGTTTCTAAATTTGCTTCTCTTTATATTTTCCACGTAAATGAGTATGCTTTTAGTTCTCAAGTGCTTTCTTTTTCCAGTTGTTATTCAGGTGAAAGAGAGAGGAAGGAAAGTCTTGAGTATTTTAAAGGTGAATCTATGGAACCCTTTTAAGCTCTTAAGGGTGCTATTCTTGCAGTTTTTTGTCCACACATTTTATTTTTAGCATAAAGAAATCTCAAGTTAATAATAGGGAATAGAGAAGGTTGCACCAACTTGATTCTTTCAAGCAAAAGATCTAATTAATGGGAAAAGAAAAAAGAGACAAGACATTTCCAAAGACTGTACAATTCTTAAATCGTAGAATTATATTAATTTTATTTCCAAAATTTTGAGGGTGGCTGGAGGATATTTTGAAAATACCAAATAGACTTTTGCTTGGAAGAAGTGATTTTAAATTTTATACCCAAAAGGATTATTTTTTGGAGAAATAGGGAATCTTTTTTACTCTTGATACTGAAAGTTAAAGGAGCATTCATGTAGTAGGTCATATGGCTACTGTGGAAAGCTTTATTTTTGTCAAAATGTAAAAGTTGGATAATTTTTGTTCATGTTTATTCTCATGAAAGTGGCATACAAAGTTTCATGAAACTTTCATGTTCATTATCATGAAAGTTACAAAATTGCATTTCAAGAAAGGTTAGGGGGGAATCCCTGTCATCCTCAAAACCAAGAAACCCCTGGGACTGTGACATCATAGTTTTCTCAGCAGTGAACAACACAAAGCAATGTATGGGGTTGGTGTAATAAGGGCAATAGGGGTATTCTTGTTTGAAATGCAGTAAAACATTTATCACCCTCTTTTGGACCAAATAACTAAAAAGTAGTGGAAGCACCCTGATTTAAGGATTTTGAAAGAATTTGGCACCCATATATTTAAGAATTTTTAATATTAAAAACTCACCTTTAGGGGCAGCATGTCCCCATTGGCCAATACATGAGAGCTGCCCCCCCAGGCAGACAGCCGCTAATTTCAATTTCCAATTGGCTATTAATGTGATGTAGAAAAGTTTGTAAAATAGTTGATAAAGTGATATGAACAAAAGAAAACCAAAAGTTACAGAAGCAGTGTGAATCAAGGGAACATTTCACTCCTAAAAGTGAAATACACTTTTCTAAAAATTCTTTTGCTTTCTGGGATTAAAAAATTTTTTAATTGTTTCGTTCCATGAATCTTTTACACTTTTTGAAGGAACTAAGTCCACCTCATTGCATGCGGATTGTCAACTGGCACCTGCGATCTGAAAATCAAAGAAACACATTTAAATTGGAAGTTCGAGGTTCCTATAATTTATAACTGAAAACATTTAATCATTTTCCAGTTCTTTATTTAAAACAAATCTTTTAAAAAAATTTAACAAAATCTAATTTACAATTAACTAATATCTTTTAAAAAAAATGACTTTAGTTTTGCATATGCTGAAGATTTGGAAATTCGAAGGAATATATATATTTCTTTAAAGCCCTCAAACCAATATAATTATGACACTGAATTAGCTATCTTTTTGGATATTAGTATGACATGTTAGTATTTTAACCATCTGAAGGAAGAATATATAAATTTTTGCTTCTGTTCTGCTGTGCAATTAAGCCCACATTAAGTAATTTGATTGATGTCTGCTTTCACTCTTCTCCTTGACAAGTACCCAAGCTTATATCTGCCTCAACTACTGTATATGGTAGCTTTGTATCAAATAAGCAAACTTCCAATTCCTTGTCCTATCAATTTACCTGTAATGGCCTGGGAGTCTCTTGGGTGCAGACAGATTTCCTTTAAAACCATTAGATTTTAATGTAAATTAGATCCTGTTTGAATTAAGGGATAAGCAGCATAATATTTCATTTTGGCTGACTATGCTGAATATGAGAAAGCAAAGTTTTCTTTTTCAAATAGTTTTGGCTGCTGGCATCTTAACACTTATCAATGATACCACTAACTATTGGATGAATACATTTCATTTGTTTACTCACCAAGCCTGCCATTAATTCAATAATTTTAAAAACAATTGGTTGTTTATTACGATTTTTAATTAAAATTTTGTTCTGAGAACATTAAGAGCCCCAAATCTGCATCAGCTTCTGACAGCTGCTTCTGATTATCTTTATCATTCAAATCTAAAGTTTCTGTTGACTAACTTCCAGAGAAGTTTATTCCTTTCTTAAATTTCTATTCTGGAGAACTTAGGTGCTATTTTTATTCAAAATCTGATATTTGGTATATTTTTTCTAACCTATTTTTTCCAACAAAATCTGATTGTTTCTACAGTTCAAAACTTTTTGTTCTGTAACTTCTGGAAGAAAAATTTCCTTGCTATTTTTCTTGCTATTTTCTCTAATATATATTCGTAAGAGTTAAGGTGTTTGCTAATGTATAAATTGTATAACTATACATATTAAAGCTATATATTTACACAAACATTAGAGCACTTTAAATCCAGGAAAAATTGCCTTTGACCTGAAGTGCACTTTTTCATGACCTTAGGGCAATTGAAAGTTCATCAAACAGATAATCACAATATTTTAATTGCATTATTAAAATTAGTAATAATGTAGTTAGATATCAATATCAACATGGATAGAATTTTTATCACCCATAACTGGAAGAAATTTGTGGTGATATGCTTGACCAGATTATCATGGTCATAATGTGATTTATTGAAATTAGGTGCAAGATGTTTTTCTGAGCAATTTCTGGATTTTTCACTTCCCATGGGTTTAAACACTGTCTGTGGTAAATTGTTTGAAGAACAGATAAACAAACGAACGTTGCCCGACAGACAGTTTCATTTTATTTGATTATTTATTTCAGTATTTTTTTAAGTTTCTTGTTTTGCTTGTTGGATGTTTGTAACAAGTCCACAAGTGAAGCCTGTTTCTTACGGGTAATTTGGGGACAAAAAACGAGGGTAATAGGCAGTAATGTATTGCCTCTAAAATAACAAGGGGGGCTCCGATATAAAAATAACGCAAAACTATACCAAAAAGTAAAATTCACTCATTTTTAGGCATTAACAAGGGGGGCTGAGCCCCTTAGCCCCCTAGCTCTACAGCACTGGTAATAGGCCTATCCTTAGCTGTGAAAAATTGCTGGCTCATGGTATGGCTGATTGGCAAGTTGCAGCTAGGTACCCCCCAGCAAAGCAGTTTTACTTTATAGACATACGGTCGACTCCGGTTATGGTCACGCTCCGCTAAAAGTCATACTCATGTTATTATCACATCACCACTGTTTCCCAAATTTACCTCTGTTCAAACAAACTCTTATAAATATACTCCGCTTAAAGTCACACTCCGCTTATGATGGTCACACTTTTTTTGAAAAATATCTCGACTCGAGCATATTACATTTAAGCAAATGTTTGCCCTTAGAGGTGGTAAAATTGAAAAAGTTGAAATTTTAAATGCTTGTCAATCAATTTAGCTTCACTGTCAGGTTTTTCATGTTGTTACCTCAGGTACGAAATTTAGATAAATTTGTTTCATTTTAATCTATTTATTCGCCAGGCTATTTCATAGGATAGTGAATTGAGATCCTCAAACATAGTTGTCGTTAAAATCCAAAATCAAAAACGCGCAATCAATTCTTTAATATCAAGAATCGAAAGTTCAGCATAGTGGAAAAATATTTGTCATCTATCACACAAACTGTCAGATTCATATAAATTAAGTCAATATTAAGTTTCTTTGGTTGATTGAGATGATAATGGGTGATATTGATTTGTTATTAACGAATTTATTACTCATCTGTTTGGTAGATAGATACCTATCACATCATACGTCAATTTTATGATGAGAAAATCTTTTGAAAGCGGTAGAATCGAAGGTTTCATCAATCTTTTAAAATCATAAAGTTCATCGTTGGGCAATAAATTGTTTGTCTTAAAGATGTCTAGTGATAATATCAGCGAAATATATCATTTTATCAGCTCATGACATCGTAAAAAGTTATGTCGGAATTTTGGAGTAGCATGCTTAATGTCATGTCTGAACATGAACCCCACTCACGGTTTGTGCTATTTTGCTCCATTTCTTTTTCCTTTTTAGCCTGATTAGGCCAAGTAAAAAAAGACATATTTGTTTCACTCTTGATTTATCGCACTTAGTACACGTCAATTGATAAATAGATTTAACAAAAACATGAAGAATATCAAAAGGAAACACAAATGAAGATGAAGAATGAAGAACTAAACATTGAAGAAACCAGTTTCAAAATATAACAAACAACATAGGAACAAACAAATAATCCTCATTTCTTTGATTGTTTAATGGCTTTTGTTGCTTTTTTCATTGGCTTCTGCTTTTGCTTTTGAGAGGGATGGAAACATCCAATAAAAATATTGTACGATTGAAATGATAAAGGATTACTGGACTTTTACAGTTATCTATGAAAATAAAAAACTAACAAAATAAAAATAAATTTCGCATGGAGTTTTTTTTTACTTGTTAAGATAAAATAAACTTGGCCTTAGTTAAGATATTTGGTGAAAATAGCCGATAGTCTCGTGTTAAGATTTTGCCTGTTTACCTCTTGAAGGATACTGAAGTTATTTATCAAAGAAAAGTTTTGATCCATGTAAAATTTAAACATCCTGCATTTAATTTTCATAAATGTTGATTAAATTTGTTTGCTTCTGAAAAATTTTTCATCCGAATTTTATGGCAAATGATTTGTAAATCTTCTAGCACAGAGTCGAACTTTTTGAATGTTTTTGAAAAGTGTGTTTTGCACAGCTTTCTAGAAGGCTTTATCGGCCATTTTGCTATTGTTTTTGCAACCCAGCTGGCCATATCTCTCCCTGAAAAACCTTCCCCCCCCTAATTCTACAAGCCGAGCTCCGCTCAGGCATCCATCGGAAACGAAAACATCACAGGAGAGAGTTTCTTTCTTGTGGGGATAGTAGGGTGCTGTACTGAAAAGGCGAAAGCGAAAGCGAAACAATAAATGGATTAAGCATGATTTTAAAATCAATTTGACTGATGATGCCGAATTTAGAATTTTTGTGTGAACTGACGTCTAGCGTTACTCAAGATTTATTTATACTTTTGCAAGCTGCGCATAAAAATCAAGCGGATGGAACTTTGATAACAACTGAAAACGACTGGCGGCCTCGGACCATAAGATATCCAGCTTGTTAGAGACGGCAAGCAACTGTTTTGGTGTGAGCTAAAAAGAGGAAATGATTAAAACATTAGATTTAAGAAAGAACTATTTATTATGATCAGCGCTCAAATAGCCAATACTGTAAGGCCCCGCATTTAGGAAACCACTTACAAGAAACTTTGAGGCTAAGTTTTTTTTGAAGAACAATAGGAAAACAATAGGAAATATTTGCAAACAATAGGGATCAATCTGAAAAATCAGTTTATTAAATGCGGGGTCTTACTGTACTGTAAAATTTGCAAATAAGAACCACCATTTTGCAGATCCTTCACCCAATTTTTTTACGAAGTCTACTGTTTTCAGATGGTTTCAGATTACCAATAGAATTCCCCCTAATAATGGATTAACTAATAATGTTTGCGCTTATAATAATTGACAAATAATAATTAACTGAAATTGATTATACTTCTTGGTGATTATATCTAACATAGATATAATATAACATAGTTTATTTTATCTAACATAACATATTTTTTTATATAAGAAACCTGGCTAAGGGTCCACTAATGAAATGTTCTTAATTTTGTACCCTTTTTGATCAATTTTCACTAGTAAAAAGTTCTTAAAAGTTTCTTAATTGCATATGAAAAAATCCTGTTTTTACTATGCATTCTTTTTTCCAACAAAAACATTAAAAAAAAACTGGGTATATATTGTACATGATAAAATTTTTCACTCTATCAATCATCTAACATTATGTCCAACCCTAATTAGCTAGATAAAGCTATATTTGTTAACTAACATTAAATAAAGAAATTTAAAAAAAATTTAATCGTTAAAATTTCAAAAATTTCTTAACAATTTTTATTCACTAGTAAAAGTTTCTTAAATTTTCGTGGACTTCACCAGTGAGTTTCTTATAAAAAGTTTGTTATAAAGAATTTTTTTAATGCAATGAATGTAAAGTACCGACTAAACACTGCAAGGGCGTAGGAAGCAAGTCTTTCTTCTTGAGGGGGCATGACTCTGGAGAGTGTACTTTTACTTTTGTTTAGAATGGCAAACGGGCACATGTGTCTTAAAAATAGCAACCTAGAAAGGGTACATGTGCCATAAAAATGGCATTCACAAAATCTTGGGGGCGTGGTGCCCCCGTGCCCTCCCCGGCGCCTACGTCTCCAAGAAACAATGGATACTTTTTGTGAATTATGATCGATGAATGTTAGTAATTTTATAGTATCAAATAATATTTTTTATTTTGAACGTTTGTATGTATTGACAAAGTCGAATCGGAGGAGCACTTCCTTGTAGATAGCACAGCTTATGACTAGCTCCGAAATAGGGTATTTAAGGGATAAATTAATATATCTTCTGTCTAACGAAGACCCAGATCGTATTAAAGATTTGGCAATATTCATCACAAATGCCAATAAAATCTGAACAGATGGTGTCAGTGTGACTCTCCAATAACATAACGATTGATTTACTCATATTATTTAATGTGCTTAGTTTTATTATAGTTTCATTTCCCTTTTATTTTTATTTTACTTATTTCAGATAACGATGCTCTTATATGTAGAAAATTATAAAGTTGAACTTGAACATTGATAATGACGTTGAAAATTCATTCGTTCTTTCAATGATTTTTACCTGATTGGTTACTCATATAATGTGCTTAGTTTTCTAGTAACTTGACTTACAATATGTTTTATTTATACTTCAACTAAACCCAGGTTTGGCCCAGATCAAACTCATGCCTACCTTAACCTGGATTAGTTTGATTTACACTACAGAAACTAGTCTGGCTTCGAATAGCGAAAACTTGGGCTCTTTAGAATGGGGGTGAATTTGGTTTATGTTGGGGGTTTAGGTCAGACGGTTTTAAGGGTGCTTTCTTTCTCTTTTACTCTCTTCTTCGATGATAGATATAAGGCAATTCTCCATCGCTGATCTGAAAATGGTCTGTCTTCCTTTTTACACAAATATTGCAATTTTTTCAAGAACCCATATTGCCTTATTTTGGTCATTGATCTTCTACCATAGGCACCCCCTCCCCCCCACCCCATTATTTTCTTCAAATTTGCTTTGGATATGCTCTTGTCTTATATTGTCCCAATCTTATTGTGCTATACTTTCCATTGTAGTCAAAGTTAGCTTGTTTGTTGGGGTGTCCCCAAGGATCTCATCTTGTCCAAATTTTGTCTCATCTTGCCCAAAAGTTACCAAACACCGATAGCAAACAAATTGCATTTCCTCAGAGTTGCTTACTTCTTTGGGTGTCCCAAGGGCCTCATCTCGCCCTAATCATATTGTACTGTACTTTCCGTTGTAGTCAAAGTTACCCGATAGCAGTCCAATTGCTCAACTGCTTGCATTTCCTCAGAGTTGCTTACTTCTTTGGGTGTCCCAAGGGCCTCATCTTGCCCCAATCCTATTGTACTGTACTTTCCGTTGTAGTCAAAGTTACCCGATAGCAGTCCAATTGCTCAATTGCTTGCATTTCCACAGAGATACTATGACAACACTGGTTACCCACCTGGCTGCAGCGCAGGGTCACATTCGTCTACGCATCCACCAGTCTGCTATGCTACAGCTTCGCAGATTCATGTTCCGATTTACGCAAGATACGAGAGGGCAAATTACGAAAGACCATGGTAAGTTTATTTAAAATTTTCAGTTTTCTGTCTTTTGTTTGCATGTTCTGTTCCTTTTTCTATCTTTAGTTAATTCATTTTTTAAATATCATAATATCTTACGATACATGGTCGATAAACTACAGCCATTTGAATTTTGACATGGCATCGTTGGTTGACAGGTGGCTGCAAGCCACTCTTCTTTTGTAAATTACAAGATCGAAAGAGTTCTTGAAAGTAGTTGATTCGGGAAGGGCAGGCGAGTTATCCCCAGCAGAGTGTTTATAAGGGGAAAAGTTGAATAAGCTGCCAGTGTAAATTTACCTTTCAGCTAGGATGACCCTTGCACTGGGACTAACTTTTCCATGCCTTTAAACGAAACGAAAATACAAAAATCTCCAATGGTGATGCAATAACGTGCTTACTAATCTCAACGTATATCTCAGAGTGTATGTGCAACGGCAGCTAAATTTATATTGTTTTAAAGTAATTATTGCCTTTTTCAACCTTTTTTGAACAGTTTTTCTTGTTTCGAGTTCAGCTATTAAATACCACTGATCTCAAAATAAAGACCAGTGTTAAACATTATTTTGAGATCAGTGTTAAGTACCCATTGCTAAACAGCGGCCATTGCGGCGAAAATTACCCATGGTATATTTCTATGACTACTTTTGTGTCATCTGAAAGTAAGTTTAGTTATATGTTTGGACGTGTTTCTTCACTTCGTTGTCAAGACTACTGCATCCACCTTTATTGGAGAGCCGTATAAATTTGTTTTCGTTATTTTTTGTGAAGATCTTCTTGCAGTATTTGTTGTTAAGTAGTTGCGCAAAGACTGCTGGTTAGCAATAATGGGTCTTTAACAAGGGGAGAGCTGAGCCCACGCGTTTAAAGTATTTCAATACATTGTTGCTTTGCAATACATGGAGTATTTTGATGAAATATGAATTGTTTGTGCTTAAACGTATGGTGCATACAACACGGCAGAAGAAGGTTTTGGAAGACTTCAGAACAGAATTCTTTGTACATTTAGACAGTTTTCGTCCTTTGGCAGTCAGCTTGTTTTACATTTTCTGTTTCACAGCAGTAAGATGATTTAACTAAAGATAGTTTCTCCTATTTCTCTCTTTTTTTTCAGCAAGGTTTTTAGTTTCGTTCATTTAGGTTTAAAGGCATTGACTTAGGCCAAGCTTACTTAAGGGACTCTTGCAGTGTCCAGGTTTTACACATATTGATTTTCCAACACCCGTGACGTAAAAATTAAGGTGCTTTTAATTGAGCATTGGCCATACCATGGATGGGTTTTTGTTTTCAGTATCGCGTAGGCTAGTCTTTTTCGACACTTATAAAAGAGAGATGGTTGCGGAAATCGTTAATTATTCTTCACTTTGAACCAATATCGCAAATATCATAAAATGTTTTTGAGTCAACGCATGAATGAGCGTTCTGATCCCTGATACGAAAACATCCTTATCCCAGGGATAAAACGACAGGTTTGGTTTAGATTTAAGAGTTAAGCATAAACTAACACTGATTTTTTATAACCATGTATCCAGCTCAACCCTATTATTTGTAACAGTACTGTTAAGGAGAAAAGGATTGAACGGGATATGAAAAAGTACCGCGTCAGAGAGCACTTTTCCGCCGTGTTTTGTGTTTGCGTTGGCGGTTCCTTGCCGAGATTTACAAACCAATTCCGAAGGCTAATTTCCACGGATTTATCCAGGCCAAATATCCCAAATAACAATAAAACAATTTCACATTGGCATCCTCTAGCCACAATCATGCGGTGTGCATTTAGAAGAGTATCAGCAATTTGTTAAATAGAGTCATTGTAATAAAAGTCGGACATTTAATCGTTGTTTTTACTTTTTTAGGATTTACGTCGGAGTTATGTCGCAGCGAATGCGAATTGAATGAATGTTGAGATCATTTTAATACTTCATCTCAACTGCGCTTTGCCTCAGATTTGCGGCAAATGCCGATGAATTTTTTCTTCCTTGAAGTATTCAATTTTTTGGTGAAAATTTCCTGCCAATTTACTCAAAATTTACAGATTTGAGCAGTACTATGTTGAATGTATTAGAAAAACAGACCGGGTGTCCCAAAAAGGCAACAGCTTTCATCAAGGCTAGCGGTGCGAGTTACACTCAGATTTATTGGAAACAATTTTTTAAATAGTTCTTGGAAGTCAACTTAAAAATTGATTCCTTGTTTGTCAATGTTTATGTACATCGAGAGTTAAGATATTAATTATGAAAGTTCAAATTTGCCTCCAGCCCCAAACCAGAGGTCTAGATTTCAGTCCAAACTGGGTTTTTGGATCTCTTAAATCATAGCTTTTCACCAAATAAATTTAATGGTGCTTGGAATCACACTCTGAAATCCTAAAACTGAAAATTAGTACGCTTATTTATGGATGCAACCACTATGAAGTGCATTCTCTTTTTTCAACATTTTTACCAAAAATCTACCAAAATGAAACAGCAATTTTAGTTTCAAAAAATCCTACTCTGGTTCTCAAACAACCAATATCAACAGACCTTAAAAAATTTCTTTTAATCGTTGAAATGGCAGTTGCAAGTACGTTTTCCTTTAAAAATTAACCATATTTTGCTTCAGGATTTATCTTTTTTATTAAATTTTCAGAAGAACGTTATCAAAAATATCTTTTTATTGCAAAAATACACAGCAGAAAAGTTCCTGGGATGCTTCTCCCGGCGGCCCTGTTTTGCGACCCTATAACATTGTCTTTCGTATGATGTGAAAGTCATATTTGGTCATATTTGGCCTGACCGAGATTATATCCAGAAAGAAACTAAAATGAGTAGCAACTTTGGCTGTTTTTGTGAGATGGAAAAAAGTAGTTGGAATCTTATCTCACTCTACACTCCGTGTTTTTATTTTTGTCACAGGGAAGCAAGAGAAGAGCGATCGAGGGAGATAAAAAAGAACCTCTTCCCTCTTGTTTCCCTGTGACAAAAATAAGAACACGGAATCTCAGACTGGTAGAATGAGAAAAATCGAAATGGGAATAAAATTCAAACTTTACTTTTCCTAAAGCCCGTGATCTTCTCACCAAAGCTGAGAGGTAGGGTTACCCTAGCAGAGCTGAGTAAACTTGTTTCCTTGTAAATGCTCTGGGATAAATCGCCTGCCGCCTTCAACTGCAACTTTTTTCTGTAATGTAAACGCTGCGAAGCCTCATCACTTCAACTGCAACTGTTTTCTGTAATATAGACGCTGCGAAGCCTCGTCGCTCCTTCCACGCAGTATGCATAAGTTGACCACGCTGCCAGGGTCTGCTAACCCTACTTTGTAGATAAATAGTATGAATAGAGTATGTCTGGGAAGACAACTTTCCTCTGCGATTCTATTTTCAACTAATATAAATAATTAAGTTTTATTTGCCACATAATTAAAAGTTTGCAATTTAAAATTTATACAAAAGGATAAAATTTTACACAATTCGCAAAGTAAAAAATGAATACGAAATGAATACATAAAAACTAATTTAAAAGCACACACCCCTAAACTAGAGTGGCAGGGGTAGCACTAAAAGATTGAAAAGACCTTGATTCCATAATAGTCTCCTTAGAGGTATGTCGTGAACAATAAAATAAAAAATAAATAATAATCCTAAATGCATTAATGATTGTGATAAAGTATAGATATATCGTTTGTAATGGATATTAATTGTAGATAGAAATACTGTCTTGTTTCCTTTTGTACATTTTGCATGAAACTATTTTTGATTTTATGTTTAAAAGTATTTATATTATATCTGGTCAGTTATTGTTGTAAGCACCCTTGAGAACAAGCGTGTCCTATGTTGTTCTTAAATGGTGCCCGTAAATATTAATAAAAAGAAAAAACGTTATCTGTACATCTAAATCCGGCATTAAGTTAGTACCATGTTGTTATCTGATTCTCGTGGGATGAAAAACACCCCACCTAGCTGAGGTGGAGCCAGCCTGGGATCAATATTTATATTTGCTGAAGTAACCACAAATGCCTTATCTATTACAAACTGATATCAAACAACAGGCCCTTAAAAGACTTATGGTCTTCGAACAGTTGTTTTTTAGAATGCTTTGTCACATGGCTGCATCTTTGCTGATACCACATAACATAATAATCTCACACCTCAGATTGATTTGAAAAATATTGGCCTGATATGAAGTGGAAAATTAATTCACAGTAATGTAGGTGCATTATTACAATAGTCTCAGGTCGCTCCTCCGCCTTACATTCTTCAAATCCACACGAGAGCGCAGAGAAACAAGGGACTCATGTAATAAGGCTAGGTGCATCGCAGCCTTTCAAATGTTTTGCACAACAGTAGAAATGATAGTAGCATTGTTATAGTTAATTATAGTACCCGTTATAGTATTCCTATCCACACTTCTATCAAGCATTGGGATCTTCAGTTCTGTAGTACTGCTGGTTCCCGCATCACCGTCGCGGTATTTCAACAAAGTTTGCACGTTTTATCCCCCGTCTCGTGGTTCCTTTCTTTGGCCCCTATAAGATGAGCTGATGTGGTGCTGGCTCTGGATGCCGGACATGATGTCCGGCGAGTGAGTTCATCCCTCTTTCCCGTATTTTTTCACGTATATTTTTAAGGAATTGCTGGAGATGATTTAAAAATCGAAAACGTTCAATGTCTGCTTTCGAGTTTTTATTTTTCAATTTTCTTCTTATCTAGGCAACACACTCAAGGTCAATTTGGACCTCCTCCGCACGGATATCCTCCGTATTATCAACCTGGGAAAGCTGGAGACGGGCGACCAATACCATATTTGGACTATCGACACGCGGTACACCACCCTATGGGACCGCAAAACGCGGGTGTTATTTCATACGTCACACAAGTCGGGTAAGTTCATTAACGCTTTTTAATCATTTTTAATTAAGAATAAAATGCAGTTGTAGGTTTCAGTTTGCAGAGCATAGCACAATCAAACCAATTTAATTTAGGAATAAACTCGTGTTTTATTTCATTTTTTGGCCTTAATTAGTTTTCAGCTATGTACTTAAACAGCCAACATTAAATAAATAAATTTTTATAATCATATTATTATTATTATTGTTATTAAAATCTCTAAAAAGCAGAAAAAGAATGTTGTTTATGTTTACTTGTTTAAAATACCATTTTTTGTGTTGTTTGTCAATGGACTATATGTCATCTTCCAGAGGTGGAAGAGTATAATTTCTGCTTTTTATCACATACAAATAAATATATCAATGTGATTTGTTATTTTCCAACATAGAAATATATAAATATATGACTCCTGATGATGACTTTCATTAAGCACTAGGTTATATTTCCTTAGTATGATAAAGAATTTACTTATATAAACATATTGACTGGTAAATTAAATTCAAACATCTTCTTTGTTATACAAACATAGAACAGAGGCGTTCCTGGAGTCCAGGCCCTTGTCATTTTCCAAAAATCAAGGCTTGCCCAAATTTTGGAGATTATGCAACAGCTAACGGACATGCTACATGCTAGGCCTCCGCATCTTAACCAACTGCGAAGGAGATAGCGCCTTTCAGTTCTGATGTCTGCCGTCTCACATTTCATAAGCTGCACGCCTGACTTACGTAAACGTATAAAATATGCCAGTTATAAAACAAACACGGTTTACTCTAACTTATTCTCACTCGTTGGAGGGCATGCACATGAAAGCAATCGAATTATCGTATGACCTATATCAGATTACAAACGGTTAAAAAAACCAATAATTCAATCATCCACCTGAGGCTACCATATCACACTTGATTTTTGATTTTTGATTTTTGATTTTTGATTTTTGATTTTTGATTTTTGATTCGATTTTTGATTCGATTTTTGATTCGATTTTTGATTCGATTTTTGATTCGATTTTTGATTTGACTTGTGGTCTATTTTTATTAGCCAATTCAGAAGTTGAACGCTAGATGGACCAATGAAGAGTTGTTGATTGCAGTGCAATGTGAGCTCGAAATTATTTTAATTTTAAATTATTACTAAATTAAGTCAAATTTATTAAGCTCAATCTTTTTGCAGTGATTTGAATCTTTAGTGTAACTTTTATAAATTTTAGAATTTGCTTTTCGCAAATATTCTGTAAAAAGAATTAAAAAACTAGAAACTTAAATGTAAATGTTGGAAAATGTTTTTGCAAACGGTGTAAATATTATCAACACAAATATAATGTATCAAGATCTTACGATTTGCAAAATTTTAAGGTCTCAAATTTCTCCATTTACATTGCTGAATATAGAAAGACATATTTCATTGAATTAGGGCTAACAAAAAGGTTGTATTTTGTTGCTTATATCGAGCTACGAAAAATTTCCAAAAGAACTGTTTCATTTAAATGTCCAAATTGTTTTAAAGCCGATGAACGGAGCCCGGAAGCGCCACCTAGACCAATAAGAAGTGAAATATGCCACACATTTAAATGGCAAACCAATAAAGAAACCGTCACTGTTATTTTACTTTCTTTTGTTTTTACATTCGATTGCTATGTCTCCGTTAATTTGCTGTAATTCAGTTAATTTGATACATTTTTCAGTTCTCTACTGTTGACCTTTCTACCATTTATTTTAATTTTTCTACTTCGTAATTTATCTATTTTTTTCACATCTGCAATTTCAATTGTTTTTAACTTTAACTACTCCTTAATTGGAAAACTACATTCAAACAATGTTTCTGATGTGTTTCCATTTTTGTCATGGTGTAGTGCTTCATTTAAGGTTGTGATGGCTTTAAAGATTATGTTGGACATTTAGTTAAAGATTTTAACAACCAGAACAGCAAGCAAATTTTAAGTTACGCTCCTCTCTCTTTTTTGCCCTGGCTTTGTTTTAGTCTATTTCCACTGCTCAGTTCTTCCATTGCTAAATTTCTTACCCTAATTCCAAAAAATTTGAACTTTTTCCTAGTGATTTGTTTTATGTGATTGCAAATAGAATTAATAAGAGTTTTATTGTTTCAGGCGTGAGATCGTATGGCAAAGATTTTCAAGCCATGGCTGAAGTACTTGGCAACAAAACTGCAGGACAGTGTAGAAATTTCTTTGTTAACTATCGACGACGATTTAACCTTCTGGATATTTTGGACGAATACGAAAAGGAGCATAGTATAGTATCAGATCGAACAGGAGACCTTTGGGACGAAATTGCTTTGTCCGATGCAGAACCGTTTGGAAATGTGACAAATTTACCTGGCACTACTAACCAAAGAATGTCATTTATAACTGGTGAGGTTTTATATTCACTTTATTTATTTGTTTCTGTCAGTCCTAAATGACACAATTGTAACGTAATGCAATTTACCTTAAGTTTATATGTATGAATATTTATTGATACGTCTAATGAAGGACGGTTAAAGTTGTTGACAGGAATGAAGTTTTGAAAAATTAACAAGAGGGGCTAACAATGAAAACTGAGGGTTCGGGTCCAGGGTTAGTCTCTATGAACAATTGTAGTGATCACACCTTTGAGATTTCCTGTTTATATCAGCCTGGGTTGGATGTCACATTAAGGTAGATGTTTGATTCACGCAGACAGAGCACGCATTCACGAAGACAAAACATGCATGCATGGGAGTTTGATTCTAAAGAGCCATCTCGGGCAAAGCGTTTTTATATGAGAAAGTCAGCCCTTGCTTGAGTGTTTATAAGAACAATTGTCTCTCTCACAAAGGCGTAAGTAAGATCTCACCCCTACTGGGACTGGCCCGAGCTCATAGAAGGGTTTAACTACAGTTTTTCGAACAATTGAGATCTCACTTAGCGGAGATAGAGCCAGCCTAAGCTCGTATATACAGGCGTTTAGATTAAAAAAGAACCACCTTTTGATGCAGCAGTGAATAGAAAATATTCGAAATGTTGCAAGACCTCTTAGCACCCCTTGAAATACATCCCCCGATGACATCCACAAGCATCCACAAATTTATTTATTAAATAGGGTGGACACAAATACAAAGGAACAAACGAAAAATGTTCAGGATGTGCATGTTCAGATATAAACAGTAATATATTTATGCAAAGATGCCTGGAAAGTAGGTGTCAGCCTCGGGATTTGACGTTGTTTTTCCGTGTTGTCCTGAATTAAGTACTATTAACCAATCTTGAAATATTTATTATATACCACATGTAAACATGTTTCAAACAGCTTTAGAAAACAACATTTTTTTGCCATCTATATTTTTCATTTATATTTACATATTTTTTGCCAAATCTTCAGCTCTTTCCCAATTCCATGCCCATGAGGTTCTTACCATCAAAACGTTGCTCATTTCATTTCATAAAATTCCGTTTTAGCGTTTGGCTGGTGGTGTTTTTTTAAAAAGATTTTTTAGGATACTTCTTAAGCGGGATGGTCTTACTTTCAACTATTCATTTCCTTACTTGTGTTTACATGCCAGCCAAAGTCAAACTTATACATTTTTATTTCCAGCAACTACTGGTGCCCAGCCTCCACCATTATATCGACCCCCTGGAGCAAGTTTACCACCAAACAGATCATTTACAGTCATACCGCTGTCTGGACAAAGACCGAGTCCGGGAATTATGGTAGGACAAGGTCCTCCACCACTGGTTGCTAAGCCAACGCCTGTCCCAAGTCAATCCAGCACTTGATGCAGGTTGCATTATCACATTTATAGAAAGTAAGATCATTATGACTTGAAATTTATAATTTTATATCAAATTGTTGTCTTTCCGTTTTGTTTAAGCTAAAATTGTGTATTTAATATAATGTTTGAAATTTCGTTTCGAAGCGTTTCCAATGAGTGGTGTTGTTGAAAACTTTTTGCAGTTTTTCCAACATACATTATAACTGCAAACGATTCGGTGCAGTTTAAGTTCGCTGAAAGCTGGTCATCAAATTTAAAAATCATGTAAAATAAATCATTAACTTTGTTTGCCTGCTCAAAGATATTAAAATTATTTATGAATAGTTTCTTGTGCGAAAAAGTAATTCTAAATTAAGGTATTCTTTTCATAAAGTATTCTATTAAGTTTCTGTTGTCGTCACATATTCGAAACTCTTAATAATCTTGAGAAAGTAAATTCAACTCAATGTTAACTTATTTTTTTAATTTTACAGCAGAAGCTCGCAAGGCAGTAATCTATGTTTTTGCAAAGGTTGTCATCTGACACCCTTAAAGCCCATAGCTGGGGGGATGGACGAAGCGAGTTGACTAAATAACTACGCATACTTTAAATTTTAACTTTTACGAATCCCCCCATCAACTTTTATCCTGTTGAAGCGTATTTTGTTAAAAAAGAGGTAAAATATTAGGTTGTATGTTCTGTTGTGCTGGTTTTTTTTTATTGTTGCTGCCAGATATTTAACTTTTACCAAAATTTTCTCAAAATTTCTACCGAAGCTATTATATTTACCGAAATATTTTGCACTTGAATTTTTTGCAGTTAATGTATGCTGAGCTTTCGTTCATAAATTCTTTTCACTGAACTGGCCAATGAAACAGCGCATACGCCTCACTCCATTCGGTTGTTTTTTCTTTATTATTGATAGAGTAATAGACCTTTTCGTAAATAAAAGTCATTCCATTTTGTTACATGACTAGGCTCGTTTAAAAAATTGCTGAAATTCCTATAAGTACAAAATACGTTTAGACTTCGATGTCTTTTAGGTCTATGGGGAGAGAAAGAGACAATAATGACCATTCCCAATGGAAATACAGCAATTTTAAGAATGCCCATGCTGATTTTTTAGAGCGAACAATAGATAAGACAATAGCCTATTGTTTACGAAACAATACCCTGGATGAAAAATCTGGTTTCTTTTATGCGGGTATTTACTGTAGTAGAGCATGGAGTAATGAGGTCTCTCGCTTTATTGCTATTTGAAAAAATATACTTCTGCGGAGAAGCATGCTGTTTTTCTGCGGAGAAGGAAGTTTTAATGTCGTCGGTGGAGGATTATTTGGGGCTGATGGAATTTCGCACTGCACAGGAAGACATTTTGTGTCATTTTTGACCAATTTAATTAAACGCTTCATCCCGGGAAACAACATAAAACAACAAAATATGCCCCATTGGTAAACAACATAAAACTTCACATTTGCAGGAGGTAAGTGCAGACATACGTAAAAGGGTCAAGAGAATATGATAGATGGGAATATGTAATAAATGTCAAATATTTGCAGTTATTTAGTCAACTCTCCCTTCCTCTATCCTTTTGCTTTGTTTTATGAGTGTCAAATGAAAACCTTTGCCAGGTTGGTACCTAATAGTATTGGTTTCTTCGTGTGGTTTTCTGCTGTAAGTGTGCGGGTTATCTTATTGGACAGACGAAGAACATATTTTTGAAATAGAAATGAAAAAAATGGAAAAACGGAGAACAGGAAAATTTAATTTTGTCTAAACTTTGTCTTGTCTATTTCTTGTTTGATCAGAAAGTAATTTCATTTCCCCACTTCTGATCGAACAAGAAATAGAATTGCAGAGCAAGTCTAGATTTTATCATAGCCAACACACAAGTTCATAACTTGCATATGGGTGATCTTTTAATTCTCGAAATTATGGTTACGAAAGCAGATAGAGGAAATGTTTGATGTGGGGGCCAAGGTAAAAATAGGGACACGACAATGTTCATATATTCTTCAAAAGAGGGACATATTTATGGATTTTGCTATAAAGAGGAGAGCACAGCCTCTTTCCCGGCCCCCAGGTCTTATGTAATATTGATTTTCTGAGTGTTGATACTACAGCGTCATTTGTTCTGTTGATGTATTTAAAACTGGAGATCGTGTCATAATAGTTGAGTGAGTTTTTTTTAGAATTCTTTTGTAAATATTCGTATTCAAGTCTCACTTTATTCACTTTTTTGCGGCCTTCTTCTTTCGACAATGAAGCAACTGCATTACGGGATTGTTGAATACATTTTCCCATTGTACATTGCGCAAGAGAAGGGTCCATGATTTAGTACGTACGCACTGAGCAAAAGGGGGAATCTACCAGTTTACATATATTGTTATTTTCAGCTTTTTCAATTGTTTTTTTTGCGCACAAGAATATTCTAATTAGTGCGTGCGTAGTACTTTTTTGGTTCCCTCTTATTAAACTGGAGACATGTCGACATACGTCTGTACAGCGTTATTGGTTTTTTTTTGCGGCAAACTTTAGAAATAAAACTGATAAAAGTTCATATTCGATAGACATACATTGAAAAGTTATGACAAATAGTTATGTATTTTGAATTTATAGTACAGTATGTAGTGTTTTAGTAACAATAACGTGTTATTCTTTAGGTTATTTTGAGAAAAGTGGCGTGTTTTTATTTTTCATCTTTTTTTATTGTATAATATGAACGTTTTGATAGCCGCTCCTTAGTAAATTATGACGACAAGATTCTTTGATTGAAAGGCAACTACAGTCAAACATCCATTAACGGACACCTCCAAACAACGGACGCACCTCTCTACAACAGACAGTAACATTGGTCCCACCATAGTAACAGGTAGGTGTCCGTTCTATGGAAGTTCCACTGTATATCACAACATTTGTCATTTTTTAACTGACAGTTTACATGTTTTTTACGAGAACAACCCTTATTGAAAACACGAGGATGAAATGTGCAAAAAAAAATTGGAAGCAGATCAGGCTGACAGGCTCAGATTAAAAAAATACAATATAATAAGAATGACAAAGATGCATGATTTTCTGAATAAATGATCAGTTACCTCATTATGTGCACGCTTCTACGCAGCGTCTACTTCATTTTCATGAAACGAAATTTCTTTGCTTGTGATGTGATATTTATAAGATATATTGATATATTAGACAAACAAGTCTTATCCTCCTGAATATTATTTTGGACGCACATACGTGAATCAAAATCTAACAATATTCGTCAACAAAAGAAACCGTGTATAAAGAAAACAATATAATATTATGTGCCACACCCAAACCACGCCTACTTTTATCGTTTAATGAGGAACGTTTATAAAGATAAAAGTTTGATCCAATGAAAACATGTGAAGTAACAAGTTTCTTTGCAATAAAACAACATTATATGCCTTTGTTGACTTTGATGATGAATGTACAGTGAAATGGGTAATTTCATATACCATGTTTTTAGTTGCCTAAGGCACATCAACAACTTTGATTCAAACGTTAAACTTTAGTTAGATTTAATAAATTCGGTTCCCTGTCAGCCCCTTGTCAGTTGCCAAATCATTTAATCAAAACAAGGGCGACTTTTGAGGCAAAGCAAAGTTAATAAACGAAATAAATCATGATTTTATATTGTTGTCTTATAAAAGTGTAATGTCATTTTTTGTACTTCAAATACTGTTGCGAGGAGGAAAAATCCTTAGAAAACAACTCGTGTTTATACCATTTGTAACAGCATTTCTTTGAAGTTTTTTGCCGTTTATTTCGGCGAGTATAACTTTATTTCAGACAACGATAATTTTTATGCGAGCATTTCAAATCTAAAAGGCTAAAAATAATACAAATGATGAAATTAGATAATCATTAGGGGGGAGGGGAGGGGGGAAGAAAGCTTAAACAATTTTGAGAAAATCTGCTGTTGTTGTTATTCGTGGTTAATTAGGTAGGTATCATTTAGCTACTATTTAAGGTTTACAAGTTTTTTAAATATTATATTACAGAAATAAAATATTTACACAGTTTCAAAATACAAGTGAAAGAAAAAAAGCAATTAATAAATATATAAATACAACTTTTTTTTAAATATCACGATACCCCTAACTAGAGTGGCAGGGATAACATCAAAAAGATCGAAATGACCTTTATTCCATGATGGTCTCTTTTAGAGGTGTGCAATAAAAGATAAAATGAATATTGATCTTACTAAAATTGGAATTATAAAAGCATGTAGGTAATATTTTTGGGGTGAATGCCAACCCCGCCCTCGTTTTTTAGTTGTTGCATAACTGAAATAAGTAAGCTTTACATGGAGTACTACACACATTTTGACACGAATGTATCAAACCATAATCAAATCAAACCAAAGAATTTGAAATCAGTAAATAGAGAGACTCTTTGGGATGGGACCGATCACCGGTTAGGTCTGTTCTTCGAAAAACATTTGGATATTTATAAGAAGGCTAAAGCAAGATGTCGGCAGTTGGGAGTGAAGCTGCATCCATGTTTGAAAAGGCACTGGAGGAAATGGATGACATTTTCAAAGAAGCGGATCACCAGCCAGTTGTTTTTCACTCGCCTGCCGGGCGTCAAGAGATTGGGATTATGGACAATATCAAAATCATGATCGACAATTTTGAAAGACTTCTCGTGGATAGTAATTACCCTGCCGGAATTAATCGCAAAGAAGCAGATCACTTGTTTCAACATGCTAGCAAATTGACATATTTCATGCTTTTTATTGAAGATTCTCTGAACCATTTGGTATGATGATTTGCTTTGATTTGTGTGTTTTTGTCCCAACCAGCTCGACAACAAATCTCTGACCACACCGACATAGTGCATATAGTGTTCCCAATTCTTGTTTTTGTAATGGTGGTGTGGTGAAAAGAGAGCAATGTTGTTAGCTGTTACAATAGAGCTCCTTTGCCCTAACGCCGCGCATATTTGCCCTTTTTCTTTACCATTTTTTGATAAACTCACTGAATCTCAATTTATACCTTGAAAAGGCAAGAATTATTTTGAGTGAGCAAGATGTTTTGTGTCTAATATTATATCTCAAATTTATATTTTCGTAAGTGTTGTGAAAGATTTTATTTTATCTTTTATATGAAGAAGGCAATAACTGGGCAAGAGGACTCTTGATCTAGCCCATTCATTCAAATGAATGAGTTTTTGGATGGAGGTTGGATTCATTGTTCACAACTATTTAGGTGGAAAATATGTTTGTGCCAGCATAAAATCTGGATATAACTTTGGCAACAAGTTTGGGACATATTCTTTAGCTTTATACACCCCCTTCCACCCCCCCCCCACCCTCCTAAGTATTTTATGAAAATTTCAACTATTTGGTGCAAAATATTTTTGGTTTTCATCGTCTTTAACTATAGTAGCCCCATTTAATACACTGCAAAAGTTTTGGCACAACACAGGTAAAGCTGGTACCCTTACTAAAATTAATCCGTACTGAGTGCAATGCATGTCAAGTTAATCACAGAATGGAGGATAAAAGTTGTGTGCATCCCATAAATAATGGCAGGGCTCAGATAAAATTGATTGTATAAACATCCAAATTTTATCTATGTAGGGCCAAAAAGATTATCTAGTGTGAATAGGACTTATATGGGACACATGTGAACATGTTTAAAACATGTTTGAATCATGTCAGGCATAGGCAATGAGTGATTGAGTTATTGTATTTAACGTGCCTAGCCCGCGAAAGTCTCGAAATGACTTGTTTCCAGCAGGGGACACAGGTTATACGTAACCTTTCAGTTTCAGGCACATACACTTGCTATTCTTGCAAAGTATGGGTTTCTGCGCTTGGTGCAAGGGGGCCCATCAGGGTGACCCTGGTCCTTCTTCTCGATGTGACCACACGTTGTGATTCATTTTGCCTTTGCCTGAAATTACATAGAGTTAGCAGCTCTCCTCACACTTTTGCAGCAAGTATGACCTTGGTGGGATTCGAACCCACAACCTTGCGGTTATGAGTCCAGCGCCATAACCACTAGGCCATGCTTGCATGGGTAACAAAGCAAATTTGAGAATCGAGCAAAAACATAAAAATTTACTCTCTTTGTTTTGCAAAGCTGACATGAATGACAAGAATTAATTCAATGAAATAATGCAATATAATGTCAAGAGGATTAAATCAACACTCCAAATAGGTTATTGCAATAACTATTTTGCAGCATTAAAAATGTGAATGAATTTAGATGAATGGATACAATAAATTTTTACTTCACATAACATAGTAAAAAAGTGTTTATTGCAATAACCTGCTTATAAGGCTTTTGATCAAGGGTTGCAGGAATTGCAGGGATTGAATTTGTTTTCATTTGCTTGCAGCCACCTTTCATACCTAGATGCAGAAATTCAAACTTTTTGGTGTAATTTTCCGGTAAAAGTAAAGGAATCAAAGATTAATATCTTACAAATCTGTGGAACCACGAAATACCAACTGTAGGGCAGAATTTTCTGACTGCTTGGCAATTTCTGGGCAATTGTCTCCTAACCCCTCCATAATTTCTTCTTCTGTTTACCCTGAAAAGGCTGAAAAGGAATTTATTTGTGGTCAGTAGCTTTTTTATCTATTTATATTTTAATGATAGTTATATTTTTTGCTGATACTGCATAATGTTACCAATATCAAATGGTAACAATGTAATGTAATTCTTATACCTCTTTGAATGGGAACAATGCTTTGATCATACCAGCTGCAGCCAGGACCATCAGGCATAGAGCATAGCTCAAGGACCCGGTTGTTCCCTCTTCTCTCCTTCTTTACAGAAATTGCAGGGGGCTTATTGGGAGAATAGTGATGACAGGGCCCAAACCACAGTCATTCCACCCTAGATCACATTTTAGAGTTGGATGAGAAATATTCACTGTTATTACATTTGCGCCTGTCATTTTGTATATAAAGATTCTGAAATTGTTATATTTATCAAATCATTAATTTTTAAATTATTTGACTTCCTAGTAATTTTATGTTATTTGTTTACAGCATGGTAATAGCAGGGAAAGTCTTGTAAGAGAAATTGAAAATGTGAGGAAGGAAAAAGAATCATTTTTACTTCAAGTTGGACAGTTATCAATTGACCTTGAAAATGCACAACATGAGCTGGAAGCAAAGAGACAAGCAGAGCAGTCAAATGCTATTGTGGTGAGTTGATTTGGTTTTGCCACTTTTGATATACTTAATTTTCTAGATTAACAAAACATATCTTAAGCTAACATGACGTAAGTCAGGCCTGGCCTTCTAAGGTGGGCGATCGCCCGCGTGCGCCTCCACGCTCTCCTCAAATTTCCCAGGCGAGCTGTCACCGCTCCCCTCAATATTACATAACAAGAGAACCCTTGGCCTTCCGTTTTCTTTACTCATCATCTTAATTTTACCCACGAGAAACAGTTAGGAAATTAATCCTCTTAACCCCTTTTACCTTTCAAACCTTCTAATCACTTGGCACTTCCTGTTCTTTAAATTTGTTAATGACCAGTGAAATACTCTACTTGATAGATTTTGTATGCCTTTATTGGAAGCAGGGATGAGTGAAAAAAATCTGTTTTCAGAATGGAAAAGATTTCGTGGTTTCGTACGAGGTGAATATGGAGATCTTCTCAAGGAACCGAAAATATTGTGGTGTCGTGTATTAACCTTTGCTTAATTATTGAGCTCATTACTTGTGTTGCTGGTTCCAACTCCTCTGTTGAAAGATCGGCCAGCCTGCTTACTCTTTTACTTAATGATAGGAGACTAAGTATGACCCATCAAACGAATGAAGACTTACTAAGGCAAATGATAGTGTGTGGACAGAGGCAGAGCAATCAAGTATCATAGTCTGTGCTGTCAAATTATACTTGGAAAAAGAAAAGAAAAATTTATTTGTGTACGGCTGTTTGTGGCAGGACTGCACCAAATTATCGAACAATATTATTTAAGACCATTTTTCATCCTTTTTTTTACTCTAATGAAATGAATTCGAGATTGATTTTCTGCTCTAAAGGAAATAAATCGAATCTGACATTTTTGCCTCTTTTGGCTGGTTTTAACGAAGACGGTAACAGTGGAGGGTAATGGATGCTGAAAATGGATTGAAAAGGTGATAGATGTAAAGCATATAAATGACAGACAAATGCTGCTAACGGTCCTTACTGGTAAAAGAGTTGTCTCGATTATATTTCCCTTCAAAGATTGATGACAAAGAGATAATAATTCTTGGTGGTGATCTGAATGGACATGTTTGAAAGTCTACATCAGGTTACGAGGATGTCCCTGGTGGTTTTTGATATGGTGTTAGAAATGCAGAGGGTGAATGTGTCTTTGAGTTTGGTCTGACTTTAAACATGGTTGCTTGTAATGCACTTTTCAGAAACATATCAGTAGGCTTCATCACCTTTTTATCTGGTGGCTCTGATACACAGATTGACTTTATAACGGATAAAACTCATGACAAGAAACTTCGAAAACAAGAATGTGAATAGGAAAATAAAAAGCCATATGTCCCAAAACTGACAGTTTGGAAGCTACAAGATGCTGAAGTTAGGATAGAATTTGTTTCTGTTATTGAAGAGCAGTGCCTTTAACGTGATGTGGTAGATGGTGTGGAAGAAAGTTGGTGCAAATTGGAAAAAATGTGATGTTGAACCAATGTTCCAACAAGTTGGAGAAAATGTGTGGTTGAACCAATGTTTCAGCCCAAAGTAAAACCACTTGGTGGTGGGATGACAAGGCTGACAGTGTTATGGAAGAAAAGAGACGACTTTGGAAAGAATGAAAGAAAGGCAGTTGCAGTTAAAGATAAATACACAAAGATAAATACACAAAAGCTAAGAGAATGACAAGGAGAACAAAAGCAGACATGAAACAGTTTGGTAATCTTTCGACGCTAAGCAGATGCTGGTAAAAACAAAAGCAGATGCTAAGCAGTTTGTTAAACTGTCGACGAATAGAAATTTCCGTGATAACGCATTCTGCATAGCAAAAAAGATGAAAAACCAGTACAAGGATGTGATTTGTGACACTTGTGTCAAGAACAATGAAGGGGTCCTTGTTTTCAGTGATGCGAAGAAGATTACGAGAAATTGCTCAATGAATAATTTCCTAGGTGTTTTAGGCCCTCTGCTATTCATTATGGTATTGGCAGCGCTCTCCGTGGAATTCAGATTTGGGCTACCCTGGGAGCTACTATATGCAGGTGTCTTGGTGCTGATGGCTGGGAGCATTAAAGAATTGGAAAGAAAGTATGAGAAGTGGTGGAAGTCTGGAACGGAACGAAAAGTCCTGTGAGTCGACAGTGGAAAAACGAAGGTAATGATATCTCGGTGTGGTCAAGATCCAGAAAACAAACCTGGAAAGTTCCTACGTGGTTTGTGTCTGAAAGGTCTAGGCAGGAATTATATCTTCAGTCCCATGTGTAAACACTAAGTGCATGCAAAAGTTAAAGGCAAGCTTGCTAAAGCTACTGATTTTTGGTGTACACAATGCAGTAATGGAAAACCAGCTGACGATGACAATGCAGAAAAAGTGATGCTTTCTGGCTGCAACCTTGATATTGTTGATAGATTTTGTTATTTTTGTGATATGTTGGACGCTGGTGGCTGTGGTGGTGCCGAGTCTAGCACTATCACCAGACTAAGGAATGGATGGAAGAAGTTCGGAGAACTTTTACCTGTACTCACCAACAAAGCGACGTCATTGAAAGTTGAATGAGAATTCTAAGCGACCTGTGTGCGCAGTATGATGCTATATGGCAGTAAAACCTGGCCAGTAGAAGTCAAAGACTCTCAAAGAAGTCACCGAAATGTGCCAATGGTTCATTGGATGTGTGGTGTTACACTAAGAGACATGCCTAGAACTCAGAGATCGGGCAGGCATTAAGTCTATCACAACTCACACACAACCACTGCGCAGCCTTGTCACTATTTACATCCACCAATCATATCTCTTCACGTAACATTCAAATTTTTGTATATTTTCTATTTTGTAATTCTTATCATTTAGCTCTGAAGAAGCCATGTATGCCAGTGCGAAATATTAGTAAATACAAAAAAAAACATCGTTGAATTTATCGTTTTTTGCGTCGTTTCTGTTTTTATTTAATAAATACTATACTACTGAATATATCACAATTAAATAAAAATACAAACTAACATACATTATAATATAACATAAATTAACTTAAACTTTACTAAATAAATTTCAGAATTTCAAAACTGCGAAGGAGCACTAAGTATAGGTAAACTAATCGAAAGAGGTCCCCCTGAAACTAATTACCATGAAACTAACAGTTTATAAAATAACAAATTAAAAAGGTTGCAGCAGATGCTGTATTTAAGATCTTCATTAAGATTTCACTCTGTGATTATTAAGAAGATTAGGAAGATTTGGGCAAATATGGTACCAAACCATAAATTGCAGCACCTTCTGTCGAATTATTACGACTAAAGCTCCCCTCCTCCATGGGGGCTTCGAGGACAGTTTTGGGCAACCCAGTATTATATACACTACACTATACATGTATTCATTGTTTTCAACAAATTTGAATTGATAACCAGTAGACTTGCCCCAAGTCTGTTTTCTAACTCAGTAGAAAACATTTAATTTATCTAAAATTTGTCTGAGGGGGGAAATCTTCTGCGGAGGAGCTCCTCCGCCCTTCTTTATTTGATTTTTTTAATTTTCCCCCGCAGAATTTTTTTTACTATATACTTGCTTCACTGAATTAAAAAATAGACTTAGGGCAAGTTTAATAAAAAGTAACATGAGATATGAGAAATAGAAGTAAACCAAATTATGTATTATAAAACGTATTATAAAATGTATTAATTAATATTTTTTAAATAATGCATAAAATCATTTTTGTTTAGCAACAAAGTTACACTCACTCAAATGAGAAAGGACGTCTCCAGTATATTTCAAATCAGAGGCGAATTCGGGTTTTCCTTTCATCTGGAAAAAGTTTAAAAAATCATAAAAAACCAAGAGTATCAAAAAAATTATATTTTGTTATCAACCTTGTTTTGCGCAGTTATGCAAAGAAAAATCCAATCATTTGCCACAATATTTAATAATGTAGTGGCAGCTGAACCCTATTTGACACGTGGTCTCAAATTCAATCCAATGAGTGCCCCTCTATGAAAACCAATTTCGAGTTCAAATTGTTCTTCAAACATTTCCCAAACAAAAGTGTCCAGTTAAGAAGTGTTTGATAATAAAACAAATTTCACTTTCTCATACTAAAATAGATTAGAGAAAAGCAAAGTGGTGTCGGATTGCTTCATCCATGCATGGTTTAGGAATTGATTTTTTTAAGTATAGAGCATTCTGTTGAGAATCAGATCATTCTGTCGGACCATCAGTTGATAGAAGTGCTCCAAACATTTTCAGAACATCTCTGAAATAGGTATAAACTACTGTATAAGGTCAAAGATTCAAGAGATCATTTCCCAAGCGATCTGGAAGTAATTTACAACAAACTCGGTCAACCTTATGTTTTGAGAGAATTCACTTTGTCTCTGATGCATAACCGCTTTGAAATTGGCATGTCGATTTCCCTATTGCTACAAAATTTGCCATTGTATCTATGTTACCATCAGTATCGGATCATGGGCATTTAGAGGCACGAGTTGTTTCAGTGTTCCTGTACCTGTGGTGTGTTATTGTGTCCCTGAAGTCAGTGATGTGTATGTGCTCACTGGAGCAGGGACACTGAAACAACTTACGTTTCTTAATGCCTATGATCGGAGTTTCGGTCATTATTTTTGGTCACCGAAGACATTTTGTGAAAAAGATTAGTTTATAAAACTAAACACCCCCCTCTTAAACATTTTTCATCCTCAAAGAAATGCTCTTTAAAATCTTAATCATTTAATTGCTCAATAAGCACAAGAATGAAAGCTTAAGTCAAGTCACTAAAGTCTTAGTCTAAACCAGCAATGAATACTGAGTCTGTCGCTGATGTGAGGTTTCCTGTGTTAATGATCTTCGGTCACAAAAGTTCCTTCACAAGTTTATCAAATCCTTTGATATGCATCTTATCATATCCTATATTTCATTATGTCTCTTTATTACATAAAGAGGTCTTTCATTTCTTTATTATATCCTTCTCTGTTTGCTGCAGCAGAAATGTGTCTCTGATCACACCTCCTGTGGTATCATATCGTATTTCTACATTGTTGTGTTTCTGTTGGTTGTTGCCAGTGTTCTACGCAAAGTATTTTATGCTTCAATTGTAATATATATACAGTAGATTTATTGATTTATAAAAAAAGATTTATCAAGATACCTTTGCAAATATCTGTGTCAAAGGAAATTGTAGTGTGCCAACCAACAAATTTGATCTCCCTCTATGTGCAATACACATTACAACTTCTTTTATTCCACCTTTACAAAAATAAAAAAAAGCTTAATAATATTGTATAATCAAATATATATACATGTAGCTGATTATGAATATTTTCTGCCCAAAAAATTTGAACAAAATCTCAACTAAACATATCTATGCTTGTAGCTGCTATCTTGTTAGAAAAATATCTCCAAAAGAAAATATGCAAAGTAATTCACAATTAATCATAAATAAGCTAGGTAGCAGTTGTTAGCAAAATACTGATTAAAATATTTTAAAAATTCTTACAATTTAACACAATCACAAGAAGCAGGGATAACAAAAATTTACTGAGTTCAAGCCTTTGGACATGGTTTTGTACTTTCATTCAATAATTTTAGCATGTATTTGAATATGTTAATAATCTTGAATATGTTAAATACAAATATATTAAAAGTAGTATGTGTGTGTTCAGTTGTTGTTGAGTATTTCCTAAAAATGTAGTGCTGTAACACTAACAGTAAATACATTGCAAAGTGGTAGCATGAATCTCTACATTATTGTTGTATTATTATTTAACAAAACTTACACTCAGCACAATTTGAAAATGCTTCATTCATAAATGCTATCATACTTTCAGCCCCTTCTCCACTGTATCGCTTTAAAGTCAAGAACTTCTTGCCAACAAAATTATCAAATGCCTGCAGAAAATGTGAAATTAAAAGGAAAAATAATCAAGACACAAGCATATCGATTCGCTTCATTTAAATAAAAAATTTCAGACTTTCAATAAATATAACTTAATGAGTCATAAAAGTGTTATCATCCTGAAAAAGCAAACCTGAGATTTCAACATTTCTAGAGCTAATTCTTTCTTTTTTTCACTATTTAAAACCCAATTTGTGCTTTCTTCAAATTTAGCTGCAAACCATTCTTTTTCTGCTTGATCCTAGAATAGAAATGATCCTTAAATAATCCTGAATGGTATACAAATAGCAGCTTTAGTGTCCCCAACCACACAATACTGCTCATGGGCATTAAGCAGGTCAGCTTTGGTCTGGATTATTATAGTTAAAGTTATTATAACCTTAAGATAACTAAAGTTGAATAAAAACAGATTCTCATAATAGAAAATAAAGTTCTTTAAAATATCAAAATATGTTATATATATATATAAGGTAATAAATTATTAAATACCTTCAAATGTGAAAATTCTACAGCTAATTTACCACAATATGTTTCATTTAAGTGCCTCTGAATTTCACTCAAAGTTTCTTTTTCCTTTCCAGGCATTGTCAAAATTCCTGTCAAAAAGTAGCAAAGGAAAAATAAATTCAGTGCCAGCTCCCTCCTCATCATTGGGGGGGGAGTAAATTTGGGTATAATTCCCTGACCCGGAAGGCAATAATGCTCCATAATTTTTTACCTGTTTGATGATGTTTAATGAAGGGTATGTCTCATGGTTGAATGAAGGCTGGAGGAGTTTAGGAAATTCATGTGAATTGCTTTCATGGTGTCTTCTCTCTTTTCAGCGTATTTTTCTTTGATATAATATTCTCAAAATTGACTCAAAATAATCTTCCCAAAACATTTTTGACTGAAAGTTAGGGATGCAGCCTATATGTTGGTATGTTAGCTATATAAAAGTATAGTTAAAGTATATCTGGTTTCAAAGTTTATACTTACATACAAGCTTAATAAAGTTTAAAAGAAGATAGAAATAATTTACCTTCAAGTTCATATAAATATTCTTTTGGGATATTTGACAAACCAAAATTACTAGGATCCAAACGATTTCCATTCCTAAAAAAATAAAATCATTTAAATCACAAGCAGAAAGCAAGGGAGAATTTCTTAAGACTAGCCAATCAGATCACAGAGGTTTATCATGTGACCATAGTGCTGGAAAGTGATTGGCTGTTTAAAAAGTGTAACCAATTGACTGCTGAATGAAATACCGAAGTATCCTTTAGGAAAATAAACAACAAACAGTGAAACAAATATTAGTAAACAAACCTTTCTCTGATATTCAATGGATCTAAAATAGCATTTTCATGACCATACTGTCTGTATGCTTCTGCCAATTGCAAAAGATTAGCATTCTTAGCTCTATTTTGACAAACAGTTTCGTCTACAAAAATCAAGAAGAATCTTATACAATACATAAATATATACATATTTAAAATTAAAGAATTAAAATTGAAGTTTTCTTTTTTAGTTAAGCATTTTTTCATAATTTTCTATCTTATTTTCAATTCAATGACACATAAAGTATACTCAGGTGCACCAAAAAAATTGGCTACCAATAATTTGTGTGATATGCCGATTACAATGATTAAAGTTGATATGTACATCATAAGCTAGTTTAAAATGATTTTTGGCAATTTGTTTTGATGCTCGTGCTTACGTTGGGATATTCCATGTCAAGTGTAACCACCTTCAGACATCAATCTCTTGGATTTTTATGAAATTTTGTGTATCTTTTCAATGCATCAACTTAAATACTTTGTGAAAATTGGACTGTTTTATCTCAAATGGTTTCTGAGTTATGACCGCTTGAACTTTTGACCTTTTCCGCTAGCCGCGTATGGCCAAATATACCTAACTTTGCCTATTTGTACCCAATAGTGATGTTTGATACATCATTTTGAAGCTTTTGAGCAGGGGAATT
>JAYJMH010006787.1:0-25475 GCA_036873815.1 Phacellophora camtschatica
ACCATCCCCACCCCCCCCCCCACAATAATTTCCTCTCAGAGTGTAAAACATAGCTAAAAATTTACAACTATGGTTTTTTGCTCTTAAAGGAAAAATGTGTGTTTCAAGCCCCTTTAACTTTGGCATAGAACTCCTTAAATTTCATGTAAATTAAAGGAAATAAGGTATGATAAATTTTCAAATGTTGAACTGTTTAAAATTTCTTGCTGAATGCCATATTGTTTGTTGCATATCTTTTGCCAACTAAAATAAGGTGATGTTTTTCTAAAATAAAAGGGTCTTCTGTTCATACCCTTTAATTCAACCTCAGGACTGGTTGTTCGTGATGACGAGGCAATAAGATCTAAAATGTCTCTTCCTCTGAATTCAACTGCACTCATTTTAATCGTAAGTTTTTCATCACTGTTCTTTGAAATATCAGCAGCATTATTGAACAGATCAGTTACTAAAGAAACTATCAATGCGGAATTTTTCTTGCTAGGCTTCAAGATACTTCCCAGTTCTTCACCAAACAAAGTACTGTTCCGGCCAGAGTCACTTTCCCCCAAAACAATGATTGATACATTGTGGCCCTTTAGCAGTAGATTTGGCAACTCTGAAGCACACGATGAATATATTTCATCATTCTTGCTGGAGTCTTCGAATACATGATCAAAACTCTCTGCTGTGATATTGGCTTCTTTGGGGGTTACAGATCTCCTGTCTTCTGAAACAGATAAAGAGGAAGAGGAAATGCCTAGTTTGAATTTTTCTCCATTTTCTCCTTTTAACTGCTGTCTAATGCGGACAAATACTTTCAAATGCGACATTTTCAATCAATAAACGTTTCCTCTTTTCTATCGTTTTTGGTTGCGAATACTTTTGTCATCCAATCCACTTTAAATAACACCACGTCTTTAACATTTTAGATATCATGCCAGATTTTCAGCCATCTTGATCTTTTTGTAAACATCTGATCTTTGATCATAGAATGGGGGCGAGGCAGCAGAAACTATGGCAACAGCCCATTACTCCCTGCAACATCCCCCTCAAATTGGCTCTTCTAATCGCAATCGTAAAACAGTGTCCCTCTTGTCTCTCTTGGGCCCACTTCAGAGACTTCGAGATGTGTCCATTTTATGCATGGCTCTTTCAGTCTTTTTATATGGATGTGTTTCCCTTGTATGTAGAGACAGAGTTTGAAAATGATTTGAAATTGGGTGTGACACCCCCTGGAAATGTAAAACGGTATTTACTCGCAATTTCACTTCGTCTGGCAATTTAGTAGCAAAGCTGAGATTACTATTTAGGCAAACTTATAATTCTACTCAGAAAATTGTTTCATGATTCTAAAATTTTCTTGGGCCGCCCAGCTGGCAAGGATTTATTTTTATCTTAGAAACTTAAAGGTCGTTTATTCTACACCCTCTGCAAATCAAAGCATAAATTTCTGCACAATTTTTATAACAACACTTTTCATATAAGAAACGAGTTGAACCAAAACAACACGATTTGGAGCAAAACATAAAATTACGCATAATAAACTACGCAGATATAAAAATACCCCAATAATGCGCAGATAAAATTTTGAATAAAACAACTGTTCTTTAATAATATTGCATTGATGTCATTAGAAAATATTAGTACTTGACAACATATATATCTAATTACCTATTAACATATCAACAAGACAAAATAATCAGCATTACCAGTGAAACCTCTATAGATATAACGGACACGTTTGGGACGAAATTTTCTGTTCGCTGTTGGGAGGTGCTCATTGATTTGAAGTTTAATTAATAGGGATTTTACCATAAAACGGAAATTTGGGAAGACGGAAAGGTGTCCCTTGTCGGAAGGGGTGTCTGTTATTAGAGGTTTCACTTAGTTCTTATATCATAGAAATCCCATTTTTTATACACTACAAGTAAATGAATAATTTTGATATACGATACACGTCATAAATAAAAACAGAAATTAGTTGATAAATGTTAACGAGTTACTTAAAATCTATTTATTTTGTATGTACGGTTTTCTAAAAATAAATTTCGACTTAATATACATAAGCAGCATTATGTGACTCTTTGTTTGGGGAGGAGGGGGGTGACACTCAACTTAATGCATTAGTGTACCTTGAACTTTGGCTATTTTTTGTGTAATCCCGGACATTTTGGCTTCTTCAGAAATGAAGAAATAGGACATAACCTGCTTCATATAAAAACGGACGCTGCTAGTGAAAAAACTCATTGTCTTGCCAAGAGCCAATTTTTTGCAATTATTAAAGTTCATAGATTTTTGGTCTTTAATTTTTTGTTGATTCTAGTCGATTCTATGTTAGTCCATGAGCCGAGAGCTGAAAATAGGGGTTGTCATTACCACTTGGGGGAATAACTTTGATGATGATTTTCGTCAAGGGTATGATCTCAATAACCAGAAATGGTATGATAGACATTTTTAAAATGGGGCATGTACTGAGCCTTCATAGAAAATAAAGTTCTGTTAAACGTTTTACGTAATAGATAACAAAACCAACTTAATTTTTAATCACTGCTCAAATTAGGGTGCAGTTGTTGAAAACAATGCCGGAAGGGAATAGAAGCGAGTCAAACTGGGGTCCGAGGGAACACCGGAAAATTTTTCCAGCCGGATCCATCAGGTTCACTCAACTTAGCTCTAAATTTTGTTTCTCGTTATCGGTACACCTTTTAAATAATCTCAATTGGGAATTGCAAGAAAAACATGTTGCAAGTGATAAATCGAAAACGAAGATATCGTTGAAGAAGATCATCTGTGCAATGCAGCTAAATCTTCTTGAATCACATGGCCGAAAGCATTGGAAGACAGAAATTCCAGGACATCACTTGGTGCTGTGTCTACACTTATCCATTCGATGACATACTTGTTACTGCTTTCTTCTTAGTATTTCCAACAGTAGTGTCCAATTGCTGAATAAATGTTTTGAGAAGCTTTTCTAAACACGATTTTTCAAAGCAAAGCATATGCTTCAACAAGTAAGGCCTACAATGGGGGAAACTGATCAGAGCGGGGGCAGTGAAGCTGATACTGTTATTCGAAATATTACGCCTTTGGCACATTTGCAAGACCAAAACTGGAATAAATGAGCTAGTTTCGGAGCGTATCCCCAGAAACATCTTGGGCCACGCCTATAACTTGATTGGAAGACGACACGAGTGTTTGGTTATTGAATTTTTTAATTTGATAAACAATTATTTATTCACTTGCCCAACGCGTAAAATCATTTGTCAGAAATCTAACGTTGTTAAGTGAAAAATGTTTCCTTTTTGGTAGATATGGGAGAATTATAAGAATTCAAGAAAGAATTCCAATAATTTCTCACTTTGCAAGCCCAAAAGTGGCATAGATTAGCTATTCTATGCAATGTTCTGCGCCACGAAATTTCGACAGAGTCGAGTTAGTTGTCCCTCGAAGGCGAAGTGTGCTACTGGCGAAGTATGCTTCTTGTTAACTGGCTAAGTGATGTCCTGAAATTTCTATCATGCAACTGCTCTTAGTTGTGTGATTCAAGAAAATTAAATTGCATGGCAATAAAAAAACACTTTATTATATATAAAAACACAATTAAAATTATTATGGAAGAGGAAGAAAACTCAGATCTGAATTCACACAGTGGCGTTGTGCGAACTTATTTCTGAATTTAATGGTGCAGTTTTTGCCCCATTATCCAGTTTCATTTTGCTGAAATTGGGTATTTCCTCTTTTCTTCTGTTCAAACTCAGTGTTCAAAATAATTTTCATCTTTCTGCAACAGAAGGCACTTCCGAAACATAAGAATGCTCTTGTTGCTAACGAGTAACTAGGTCGTGACGTCACAATTTTTAAGATCAAAGTATCATATCTCCGAATCTAAAGAAGATATCAAGATTTTGTAAAGGCAATCTTGTCCAGTTTCACGTTTAACAGAGCTTTATAAAACGTTTAACAGAGCTTTATTTTCTATGAAAGCTTAGTGCTGAATTTTCAATGTTTGATCCCCCGTCATTTCTACATGCCCCATTTTAAAAATGTCTATCATACCACTTCTGACTATTGTGATCATTCCCTTAACGAAAATCCTTATCAAAGTTATTCTCCCCAAGTGATAGTGACAAGTTCCTTCGGCTCATGGACTAATAATACTCTGCATCTTTTTTAGATAATGCTATTGATTTTTTTTAGATGATACTCTCAGGGAAGCTGATTTTTCAATAAGCACCCCTCTCGAATACGCCCCCCTTATCAAAGGTCAAATGTTGAATAAGCCCCCCGGGGCGTAATAAAATTATTACATTAGGCATAAATTCTTGTATTATTCATTCTGTCATTTAAGATTTTAATCTTATCAGTATGATACATTTATAGCCATATTAAAGAAAGAAAACTTTAAATTTAGCTGTACTTGTATTTGAAGTTCAGTTGTAGAAGATCCTTAATTCCGAATCGTTGATCTTAATAAATATTGCCGGAATCTTTTTTTTCTTGAAAATTTGAATCCTGATTGTTAAATTAGCATGCCGCTAATGTCATAGTGCAGCTCTCACGACAAGCTTTGGTTTTTAAAAGAAGCATGGTTTTCAAAGTTTATATTGAATTGTTTGTACTGTAATTTCACATGCAAAACAGCAAAATCACTCATCCTGAATGAACCAATGAGGTTGATGAAAATGTAAATTTAATACTCCCAGATGCCTAACTTGACTTGGAGTGCATTTGCTTTTGATAAATAAAACTGAGAATTATAGTAGCAAGTCAAGTACCTTATAAGCGTCCCCTCCACTAAAAGTTTGTTTATTAATTTCTGACATGCCCATTCTTTGCTGTTATAAAATTGTTATGCAGATTTTGCGTTTAAAATTAAATATTTCGCAAACATAATGAAAAAATTTATAAGGCGCTCCAAAAACAATGCAAACACAAACTCTCCAACTTGCAATTAAACCCCGGTTATTTGAATACTTTGAATAATAAAATTTTCCAACCCCTGTTTATTAGCCCCTCCACCCCCCGTTCATTCAATTTTCAACTTATTCAATTTCCATCCGTTTTAATGAACACTCATTCATTATGCATTGGAGGAGTAGGTTTATAAAGTCAAGCCAATTTATATTACAAAACAGTTTATGTTTTATATTACAAAACAGTTTATCTTTCTATCATCATTATTGTGAGTTTATTTTTTTGCATATATGTTTTATAGTCATTATTTTTCTGGTTATCTGTAACCAGGAAGAGATTATCAAACCTACAAAAGGCTTCTGGAGCACAACCTATCTTGCGTCAAATTAATAAAATATACAAAGTTGATAGGCTACTTGCAGCACTGAAAGCTCCATCTTTGATTAGCCTAACTGAATGATTTAAATTATAAAATTATAATTAGCGTAAACAACAGGGACTAATTAGCAACCACATGTTCACAAAAAAGAAATTTTGTTTTTCCAAAATGTGCCCTATTTTGGTTTAGTCCAAATCGCAAGCCCAAATTTATTTCATGAACACTAAAACGCGATGAATTATAACTAAGTACCTGTGTATAAGCATTTAGTAAAATTTGGTTATAATTCCTCTATATTAAGACTTTAATTTATAATATTATAAATATAAGATAATAAAAAAAGTTCCTGTATATTGATTTTATTCACTAGCTTGATGCTTTAAATATGCTTTGTCAATTTTAACTATATATTATGACTATCAATTATGTTTTAATGAAAAAAATATAAATTTATATCACTCATTGTATGAAATATGACGTGATCAAAAAGTATGACGCCATATGCCACCAAGATACTTGCTGCGAAAGTGTGAGCAGAGCTGCTAGCTCTTTGTAATTAGGCACGTTAAATCTTAGAACTAACTCATACATTACAATTTTTGATGACGTTAGCAAAAAAATATATGTTGTACATCAAAAGATAGAGAATCAAAACCAAAATTCAACCATGCCAGTATCAAGTTTGCTGGTTAATTATCAATTTATTTAGAGCCGTAGAACTAAACTCCTTTGTGACTGCTGGCTTCCAAATATGGCATTGCTGTGTCACGTGGCAGTGCATTTCTTGAAAAAAAATTCTGAAATTTTGAGAATAATTAAATTTTAGGAAAAGTGCAAAGACTTCATCCCATTTGGCATTTTCGGAAAAAGTAAACTTCAGAAAAAACCAACAGGGGGCTTTTTCGTGAATTCATGTGAATTTGAAGAGGTGCATAGAATCTCTAGTAGAAATTGGTAGAAATATTTACACTTTTAGTGACATTTAGGCTAACAGTTTGCATCATTTTTCACAAAAATAACATTACGAAATTGATGGGAGAATTTATAAATGTTGCAATTTTCCAATTTTTATAGTCGTTTAGTCAACATATCCTTCCTCTATCCCATGCTTTCTAAGAGAGAAAATAAGGCCCCGTGTCAGGTTATTATAAAAATATAGGTTCTCAAAATATAACTAAGTAAAAATATAACATAGCATGTAGCTGTTGAACTTACACCTAACCTTATAATAATACGAGCAATCATGGCCTAATTTGGTCACATTTAAATAGACTAGAACTATTTGATCATATTCATAACTTTCTCTTCCACAGCATGACAGCAATTTACATATATTTGTAAAATTTTTGCATCATTTTAGATCTGGAAGGGTAAGAAGAATTTATTATCTTTCTTTCAGTTATGATGATTTTGTCAAGCAAACCATTTCTTTAAATTTCGATTGGCACTGAAAACTATTCAAACTTTATATTTTATGTTTGAGAAATTAATTTGAAAATTTTGATTGCTTTGAATGTATTGTTACTTTTAGAGTATTTGTGGAATAGAAGGGATTTATTCTCATTTTCAAAGCCTTATGCTTACATTCGGTATTTTTTTGTAATTTCACTAAAGTTTTACTGCTCCATTAATAAACGGATAAGTTTTTAACCTCTTTTTCAATTTTGACGGAATTTCATACTATTTCAACGAGTCAAAGTCTAAAAATTTTAAACATTGTTTTCTACCCAAATAATATTCTTTTCATTTTGTTATAATTCTGCATAGCAGGTTCTGAATATTTTGGAATTTGCTATTTTTTGCTAATTTGCTATTTACCTTATTTAGGAACTAGAACCTGGTCTCGAGGCTAATGCTGCATTTCTCCCAAAGGACCCAAAAGACATCAAAATTTAAACGTTTTTGAACTCATGGAAATTTCATAAATGTTGAAAAGGAAGCTAGTCCTGCAACACACTACGGAGTGTCCCAAGAAAGGTAACGGTTTTAATCAAGGCTAGCGGTGCGTCAAGTTGCACACAATATTTAAAATAGTCCTTGGTTGTCAACAATTCTGAAACGATTAATATCAACAAACCAGATTTTTATTTTCAAGTTTAGTTTAGAGGATTACATAAAAAACTATGTTTGACAGATTTGAGCGATATTTTCTGCGCTAGTCTGAATCAAACCTGTTACAATATTTTTTGGACACCTGGTAGAACGACCTTATTTCTGAAAAGGTCTATTGCTTAAAGATTGCAAGCTTTTCTATTTAAAGAACTTTTCAAGACACATTTTGCCCGAAATTTTTGTCACATCTTTGAAAAATACAGAAACACGAAGAGAATAACAACGAGTTAAAACGGATTGGTGCATATTCATACAACTATATTCTGTATAACTACTAAACCTTCTTTGCCAATTTACGATATCTCATACTTTTGCTTGTTTTCTACAATAAATATAAATCTTATGTACATAAAACTTTCATATAAATTACTGTTCAACTCATTCTACTTGGGTGCACCTGTCTTCAAGAATAATATCGACACATTTTCATAGTATCTGGTTCGACAGTTTCTGAAGTTTTGCTGGAGTGTTTGAAGAGCTATGATATTAGTTCTTGAGGCTTTGTTTGTTTCCTTTAAAAGGAAACTCTATTAACGTTTTTATCTGAAATTTCATTAAATTAAAAACGAGAAAGCATTCTTTCCGTGGTAATTGCTCGAATTGAAGTTTTTTGCTTGGAAACAATTATCGTTAAAGATAGCCCCTTTGTGAGTTTACTGTTTAACCAGTCCACATCCCAAATATTTTACGACGTAAGCATTTTGTTCTCGATTTGTTCCAGATTATGCATTTAAACCTTCGGTTTCCCCGAACGCGTTTTTTCTTTAGGCCACGTTGTCTTCGTTTTGTTCTCGCGACATCTTTAACGGCTTTGCGAAGAGCAAGTAAAAGTAATTGCCTTGTTTCGTCTAATTCCAGCGCATCCATAGAATTCAAATAATCTTTTCCAGATTTCAACGGTTTTTCTGCTTCTCTTTTTAGTAACTTTTCCATTTGTCTTGTAGGTTGTGATAGCGTTATGCATAATTGTAGCACCATCACACACGTCAGCAAAAGAAGATACATCTTGTAATATATGCTTGCTTTCTAAAATTAAAAGGAAATTGAATTATTTCTACTAAAAACATTCTTTATTTTGACATTATATTTAACACGCATTTGAGAGGATGAACTACTTGAATGAAAACTAAAGAACTTTTTCAGGACAATTTTTAAGTATGAAAATGTTGAAAATATTTTTAATCCAATATGATATAATTTTAGGTTTGATTTTCCCCTTTGTTTGTGATTGCAGCTAGTTTTGTTTGATGCTGTCCGAACGAAAAATGTTTTGCATAGATTTCCAAAGGTATTGGCTACTTCTTAAACAATCAACATTTTTTAACACATACGATGATAACTTTGAATGTAAAACGTATATAGTATGCGATTCGAACCACTTAATTTCCTTCTCAGGGAAATGAGCAAAGAGTGAGAGCAGACAATTCTGCACTTGAATGACTCATTACTTTTTGCGGCATCTTTGGTAGGACCACCTAATCTACTTCACATTGGAATAAAATCTCATCAGTTTGCGAGCTATTGATGTCAAGTTTATTACGATGTTGTCAATTACAGGGCATTGTTGCCTTTTTTGTGGGATTTTAGAACATTGCCCCATGACATTTTGATAACAGCGTCATTCATGTTTGGGTGTATTAGGAAATAAAATTAATGCGATTGGAATAAAAAGGTAAACACGATGAGCATTGATTTAAAATAAAATCATTCTGCTAACATTTTTTTCTTATGTAAATGCATCAATATAGCTTTCATAAACACTTGATATTCTGCTGGTCTTCTCGGGGTCTGTTTGTATGAAAAAACTCATAACTTTTTTTGCTCTCAACTTCAAGGCCCTTTAAGTCTGTACGCAGGCTACATTCAGCCAAAGTAAGATAGTTTCTCATTATTTAAGCGCCAGTTGAGATCTGTCTTACTCCTCGGATCGTTTCTTTATTTTATAACTTAAACAAGAAGTTTAAATTTAATAGCTTTTTAAGATTTATGTTATTTTACATCTATATGCTATATCTGCAGCCGTAGCTCAATTTGTTCCTGCTAAATCAAATACTAAAATACCATTTTTACCTTAACTTCAATGCAGCTTTGCTGATAGTTCTCCCAACTGCTTTGATTACACCAATTTGAAAGTATTTTCAGCGGACTGTTTTTTTTTTAAAAACACAAGACATGTGCTTCCTTTTATAGGTAGAAGTGAATAGATTGTAGCACATTTTAGTGGTAATCATTCACACATTAAAAGACACGCGTTTGACGTTAATTGAGCATTAGTTTTATTGATGATGGATTGTCAAAATGAACCAGTTAATACCGCAACTAAATATTGATTTGAAATTTTCATATCGTAAAAATTAAACGACTTTTCTGTTGCCTTTATCTCACGTTGTATGAATATTTTAGAATTTTACGCGATTTAGTTTGCAATTGTGTTATTGGCTTTATCTGATCAATTAGTCTTACTCAGAATAGACGATTCCTCAAAAGATGGCGGCAAAAGAAATTATTCCCATGATTCACTGCGTTTGATTTGCAAATCATCATCACTGTGTCATCAGTTCAATTGGCATTCGATCATCAAATGCAATAAAGTTTGAGAATAATTTCCGGAAGCCACCTTTTCCAGGGGCGTAGGAACGTTTTCAAAAGTGGAGGGGGGCACAAAGAAAAAGGGACACTTAACACGTTTTTTAGGGGCACATAATGGGCTATTCAATAGAAGGAGAGAAAGGAGGCGCATTTGCATTAAATATTCACCGAAAAGGACATTTCATCTCATGAAAGGGCTTCCGCAAAGTCTTATGCGTGCTACAGACAGTGCCCCTCGTTCTCTCCTGCCCCAGTCCCCAGATCTTTCTCTGTTTCCACTTTCTGCAATGGAGTCCGGTAAGTTGAATTTCAAATGATTACTGCATACATAATTTCGTAGAACAATTTAACAAGTTATATCTTTTGTAGAAAGAAGCAATCTTCTTTCATAAAAAGGGGCACATTCAGTCATATATTTTACAGCAACACTGGCTGCATTACAAAAAAGTGGAAGTAGGTGAGATTTGTCTTTAAATTGGAAATAATTATATAAATTTAAAAAATGAGAATTGAGTTTACTTCGTGTAAATGATACATTATTAGTGAATGACTTTAATCAAATTTCAAGCACGAGAAACGATCTTTTCCGTCTGTGCAACCTTTTGAAACCTTGACTAAGATTTTAAGATTAATTTTAAGATTTTTAGAGATCAGGCGTTACACACAATTTCAATGCTTTCCGCAAAACAGACGAGAACATGGTCCTCAATAGATGACAAGTAATAAAATAAAATAAATTTTATTCACTTCGATATTATCTTTAGAATCCAAATCAATACTAATGTTTCGAAATGTGTTTGCCAACAGCGCTGTTAATTAATTCTCAAGCAACAAAAATCAACAAACAAGATCCTTATTTTCAAGTTAGCTATTGAGGATTGCTTAAAAAATAAATTTTTATCGATTTGAGCGATTTTCTTAGCACTAGCCTTGTTCAAACCTGTTACAACTTTTTGGTGACACCCGGTAGTAGCAACCAAATTTAGAAAATAGTGAATTGTACAACCATACAGTAAAGACACCATGCAAAATGCTGTCACACTGGTTCAAGATGTTATTTCATATAGTTGTCCCCTCCAGCAGCTTATGACGTGTTGTGTAAATTAAAATGTTGTTAAGAAATCGTCTTCAACGTACAGGTCAGCGATTGAGAAAGGCATTCTTAAATATGGATTATTTTCCAAAATATTTTTATCGCGTTAAAGAAGCGTTCCATTTCATTCCATTAAGTCATTTTATTTGTTGAACTTGCATGTTGTGGACTCTGTTGTACTGTGCAGAAACGTCCTTTATACCCAATAAATTGTTGTAAATTTTGATATTCCGGCCCTGTAACGGCGACGAAACTTGTACAGAATTCGGAAATTTTAATTATTCTCTGTTTTTCATTTATTTAACTAATGTGTTAATGACAAAAGACAACAACATTGTATTTTTAAATGTTGCAGAAAGAAGAACACAACTGGGTTCTAAGATTAGACAAAGTTCTTCCACTTTGTTTAAAGTTTATTAGCAGCCCAAGGTCAAGAAAGATCGTTGATATAACTTTGTATCGATATTTTTTGGAATACATTACTTGCACAGGTAAAGTTCGGTTGAGAACATGATTATGTATTGATTATATAACTTTGGTTTTCCATGAAAGTTTTTATATGGACCTTTGGAAAAAGCAAATAGCACAATACTGTAGGTGGGCTATGGTTTTGAGAAAAGAAACTTAATTACCATACAATTTTGCCGTTATTTTTAATCAAAAAACAATTCTAGTGTTCCAATTGTATCAAGTGAGATAAAGTAGATAGATAAAACAGTAACGTATAATTAAAGTGAAATTAAAGTGAATGATCTTGATTTAGACTAATATAATACTTTGAATTAATGAAGTCATCAAATTGTGTTGCATTTCTGTTTTGATGATAATGATAGACACTACCACCAAGGGAGATGGAATTTCAAGTTTACAATTACTGTCTTGACAAGATTTATTGTTAGTTATTTGTTAGCAATTTTCAACAACAGTTGCTACTTCTCATTTCAAAAAATATTACTCACTCATTTTAAGTGTACTCATTTTTATAGATGATATTTTTATAGAAATTTTGTTAGTTATTTTCAATAACAGTTGCTACTTCTCATTTCCAAAATATCCTACTCATTCATTTTAAATGCACTAATTTTTATTGATGTTATTTAGATAGATGCTATTTTTATAGAAATTTTGTTAGTTATTTTCAATAACAGTTGCTACTTCTCATTTCCAAAAGATTTTACTCACTCATTTTTTAGATGCTTTTTTAAGGAGCAACATTACAATTATATTATATTAATTGACAGTTGGAGGCGGATATTTGCAGCTTTTATTAATGTCTAATGTCTTTAAGTAAAATGCACTGAGAAAATGCGCTTTCTGGTCCCACAATGAGAGTGCAAAACTCGACTTTGACTCGTACTTTGAAAAATGACTTTACACGTTAATCTTCAGGAAAAATCATTTGACTTTTGGGCCTAGTCACTACCTATGGTGGTCAGATCATTTTGCCATACGGAAATGGTTTTCAGTTCGTTTAGAAGCGAGGTTTCTGTTTGGTAGAGAGGTAAGGAATGTTAAATGTGTGAATCTATTCTTCCAGAAAGAAAATTGAACAAATGTTAATCGAAAGTAAAATCCATTGTACTCTGATCGAATAATATTTATTACACTCAGCTATTTTTGACTGTTCGACTCTCCCATTTTTGCAAAAATCTTTGCTTTATCGAAATACGATGTTGGTAATCAAATTCTTCAACATTCTTTTTACCAAAAAAGATGTTTCTTTTTGGTGTCTGTTCTCCCTAAAAATCATATTAAAATGAAATCAATTTGTCGCATTAAACAATTTAAAGCGACGTTAGTTCGCCAACTTTGCCGCATGCTACGACGCTAGGACGAATTGATTTAAAAGGGAGCATTTTTGGTATTGTCGAATTAAATTGAAAGTTCGTTGGACCATCGTTTAATCAACTTATCTAGGCGTAGTTAATACAAAACCAGCAGTGTCCTTTGCTGCCAAAATATACCAGTGATCTGCGCATACTTGATTGTTTTCAAGAGATTGGATTTTTCATGCGGCAAAATAAATGCGACCTTTAAATAAAAAAAATAGTTGTTTCGCATTTTTTAAAACAAGTTTAATATTAAATTTGAGTCAACTGAAGTGCGACATACAAAGCGTATTTAAAATTTAAGATTCAAGGTTAAACATTTCTTGGGATCATCGCGTGACCCTCACATTTAAAATATGCGACCTCTGAATATTTCATACATGCTATATCCCTGGGGCTCCTGGAATGAACAATATATAAGAATTTACAACTTTCTTTGAGCACATATTTACTTATTTCTTTGAACTTTTGAGGGAATTAATTTTTACCAAAATTACACCCCAACATTAAGACTTTTTACATTTTTATTATGATTTTATTTTTGACAATTTTCATGATCAGATGCTGGTTATTACCTTACTATCAAATCCAGATAAATATATTTTGTTTTTTCTTTATTTTTATTCGTCATCTTGGCTGAGTGCAACGGGCAAAAGGGGAAGACAGATAAATGTATAATCGTGAATGCTCTTGTATAATGAGTGCAACGGGTAAAAGGGGAAGACAAATAAATGTATAATCGTTAATTCTCTTGTATAACGAGTGCAACGGGTAAAAGGGGAAGACAAATAAATGTATAATCGTTAATTCTCTTGTATAATGAGTGCAACGGGTAAAAGGGGAAGACAGATAAATGTATAATCGTTAATTCTCTTGTATAATGAGTGCAACGGGTAAAAGGGGAAGACAAATAAATGTATAATCGTGAATGCTCTTGTATAAAAAAGATGATTTTTTTGTCGCTTTGCCCAGTCACTCTGGTGCCATCTAACTCGGAGAAGGGTGAGTATCCAAGGAAATCTTGAGCGGACCCATAAATATAATGACACGAAAGCCCAAACCCAAAAATAAAGCAGATGGCGCACGTTATGTTGCATTTGAATGTCTGTGACATCTTTTTAATAATATTTCTATGCTATTTCTTAATATTTTACCCAAAAATAGTAGATTTTTTAATTTTTGAGCCATATTACTGATTTCTTAAGAAAAGTCAAGTGGAACTGCTCCCCATCATCGGCTGTGGCCAGATTTACCGAAACAGTTTATCATTTTACCAAATTTCACAATCTCGTATAGATATCATCGTAAGTATGTACAGACAGATTTTTGCCATTGTTTTTCAATTTATATATCTCGGGATAAACAGTAGATTATTATGTCGATTATTATGCTGATCCCGTAAAGTATTATTTTCTGCTGTCCTGACGCAAGTCATAAATCTTGCTCTTCTCTCACTCAGGAATTCAGATTGGAAGTAATGGTAGACTTGTACTAAGTCTATTTGAACTGAGAACTGAGATAAAAAAATTAAGGAAGCTGAGGCAAAGGGAATTCTCACATCCCTTCCTCCGTTCTTCCTCCGTTCTTCCTCCGTTCTTCCTCCGTTCGTTTCATTCTCAACTTCAGTTTTCTTTTTCTTCTTTTCTCGGATTGAAAAAGAATTTTACTTACTATAAGGCTTTCTAATGGTAATCGTTAAATTCATAGTGGAATGGCATGGCTTATTATTATTGTTTGTTTATTCTACGCAGTTAAATTAAAAATGTAATAATTTGTAAACAAGTTTAAAGGTTTTTTTTTTAGAAATCTGGCTAAGGCTCCATTAGTGAAATTTTCTTAGTTTTGGACCAATTTTGACCAAATTTTACCAGTAAAGTTTCTTAAAAGTTTCTTTTTATTGTATTTCAAAAAATTCCTTTTTTGTACCATACTTCTTTTTTCAACAAAAACGTTAACAAAAATTTGGTATATGTTGTACAATATAAAAAATTATCTGAATTAATCATCTAACATCAATGTCGACTCCGCTGATATCAGTAAGCATTACCTAATATTCGCTAAAAAATCTTCACCCTGTGAATTTTTTTTATAAAGAGTTTCTAATATTAAAAAACGTATATAGTGAAAATTGAAATTGTAACCAAGATGTCGTACTCGCAGATCTGTACTTTTGTTTTAAGAAAAAATTAATTTAATTAACTTGATGTATGCCTGCCATCATACAAACTCAATACATTAAAAGACGTTTTGAGTTACTTAAAATTCAATAAATTACCAAACAAGCAATAATTACAGTCATGAATGAATTGATCCACGCCTTTTGTAATGGAAATTTCCATAAATGACAACAATTAGTTTTTAATAAGCCATTGTTTGTGTTGTTTAAAAGTAGTTGCCATTTAATGTTTGTCTTAAATATAATTTACCCTTAACAGAACCCTGCCATTAGAATGATAAACATTTAGACATGAAATTGAAACGATAGTTTCTCATTTGTCCGCCTGCCTCCTTTACTTCCTGGTGAGTCGAGTTTCATGTGATGAATTCATGTCGCAAATTTGAATAACAAATATTTTTTGGAGATTTTAAGGAATTTACATTAAACAAAAAGGGCGATATCTGAATGTTTCATTTGAGTGAAAAACGTTTGTATAACAAACACACATTATCCGCAAAGGACTACGATTACATTATTTACATTTACAAGCACCTAGAGTTTTTAGAGTTAGATACAAAACAAATAAGCAAACGGAAAAATGGCACTGTCTGTTGTATGGGATATTTCCCTGTTGATCAATTTTTTGAGAAATCTCCCTTATTTTAAGTTTTAATCCCTAAATCCAAGTGATGGCAAAATCAGCTCAACATGATAAAAAGATGACAACTTTAAAACGATGTTTGCTTAGTACTGTTTCGATGCTATTGAATTGTGCTTTATATTTTGCTTGGTTCAATTCCTTGAAAAAACAAATTGTGAGAAACTGTAAATTGTTTTTACTAAAAATCTTTTTCTACCTCAAATCTCTTTATCGTCTGCAATTTTTATATTTGTAGAATTCTAAACCATTTATAATATTATAAAACTGACCTTTATTTAATTTTATTGTATTGCTCTTCTCCAAAACCAAATCCTTATTCTAATTGTTTTATCCAAATGCTTTCCCGAATTGTTCTTTTCTAATTTTAATTGTTCCTTGTTCCGAAGCGAAGTATTTTGTCTTCCCTTTACTCCTTTTCCAAAAAGCTGATGTCTGCTTGAAAATCTCGTTGACTCTGCTTATTCAGAATATCTTTACTCTCTTGTCTACTCTCTCTCTATCTCAGTTTGCGACTCAAGAAGCACGACCACCTCAACCACAGCCAATGTAACTTTAATATTCAGCAAAACAGTTACTTTAGTTTTATACTCAGCGCAGAACGCGTGTTTCTTTTGTGTGGCTTTGCCATAATCAATGACTAATTGATAACGGTTTCGTTCACAACAGATTGCCCTTGTTCTTTTATTATTAGGGATCATTTTGAGTTACTTTGATCTTTCAGCATCAGGGGGTAATTAAGTCCATTAATTACATCTTTGACAACCCACACTCTCTATTTTACTTTTCAGTACGCGGTAAGAGCACCTAGCCTGAGATCAGGCTCTTCGTCCGAAAAAAATCAAAAGTAAATATTCGAAACTGCGGAGGAGAAGAGAGAAGGGGAAGGGAAAAAGAGCTTTTTTCCTTCGATTTTTACATTCCCTTCTCATTTATTTTTGATTTTTTTTTGAGAGCCTGAGCCTGATCGCTTGATCAGAGTTCGCCGACCATACTGAGGTTCTATTAGGGATCAGGGGGAAGTGAGGTTAATGAGGTCATTCAATGTTAAATGTTAACTAACCTGATCGTTTTTGTTTTCTTGAGAAGTTTTTCATTTGTCTATTTGACACTGCAAGGTTGGCAGTGAATGTTTCGCTTTATGAAAGCAACTAGCGCTGTTTTTCGATTTGAAATAGATGAGATGCGTAAACTTGTCAGATCAAGTTTCCGGTTAATTAAATTGCAACCCTGATAATTTTCCCCAATTTTTGCTGCCGAATTTTCAGTAGTGCTCAAAGTTTTTTGAAGTTGCGTGCCGTCTAGCTTTGGTTTTGGGAATCGGTTTTCTAGTTTAGGACATCGATAGGAAATTTTATCAGTCCTTTGAGACAGATTATTTGATTTTTGATCTGGGTGTAATTAGCAAGATTAGTCCTAACCAATTTTCGTATTTTTCTTCCTACATTTTTATCAAGTTATAGTCGTGCAATTTATGTCTGCAACGCAGGAGTATCAAAGAAGAAGAAAGAAAAATTTTCTCTTTTTATGACCGTTTAAAAACCTCATTTTGAAGGGCAAAAAATTGTATTTGTAACATAGCTATATAAAGCTCACTTAATTGCTCTGCGCTCCCTTTGATGCATTTGTTATTGTGAAGGAAAAGTTTTGTCAAATTGGTTTATTTATTTCTCCTCGTTTACGTGATATCTGATTTGCACTGACGTCTGATTTGCTTTGCGATGTCAGTCAGCTTTTTAAATATCTATCTATACTGTCTTAAATTTAGACTTTCAGAGTTCTGAGATTTGTTGTTTCATATCTTTACCTTATTTAGATTTGTTGTTTAATTACTAATTACTTAAATCCGTCTCTAACTATCAATATACTCTTTGAACGACAGCGACTCATTTAATTTCTAGCATGGCTATTTTAAGAATCCGTAAATAGTTCTTGTGGCTTGGAAGATACAAAGTATCGGGAGCTAATTTTGGCGTCAATGGAACTCGGCCGATCTGAATCCATTTTAGTAATGCGTGAAAGTGTTCTGAATCTGTTTAACGTAAGCCAAACATGTAATCTTTCTTTTCTTTCGTAAGATTCGCAAAATGTCGATTTAGATGCTATTACGTTATCAGAGCAACTTAATTTATGGAATGGGATTATGTACTGTATTGGTTCATGACAGACGTATTTTAAGAAACGCCTTTTTGGAAGAAACACATTTGCAAACAATTCGAGGCTGAGATTTGGTAGCACAAGGAAGTACGTAGACTGAAGAGCAACTAATATAAACACTGAAAGCAGTACAAATTTACCACCAAATTCATTGTAAAAAAATAGGTTTACGAGTCGTCACGATAAAATCGCCAATATTTGAAGGAGATTACTAGATGGCTTTAGAAATCGGGTTAAAGTGTGTTAATTGAAATGCAAAGCACCCTGCTCCCCCCCCCCAAAAAAAAAGCTGGCCCTATTTGTGCAAAAATTGTTAAGCAGAAATAAAACTTGTTGTTAAAATATTGTACAATACATTTAATGATGTTAGAAAGTAAATTCAATAAATTTTATAATTGAAATGACCATGCCCACTGAGATGGGGAGCTGCAATCATCAGCTGCTCATTTCAGGGGCCAACATGAAACCCCATAAACATAAGTAAATATAGTAAAAGGGGGCCAATCAAATCCCTTAAAGTTTCTAGGGATTTCAAACTAATTGTTGTTAGTAATTCCAAACAGCTTTTCACCTATTTCAAGACAAAATAAGTTTTTTTGTTTTTGTTTAGTTTTTGTGCGAGTCATATAAACCTCTCTTATGGCTGCAGTTTTATGACAAGTTTTACCCACGTTGTTCTGGTCAGAATGTTTTGCAGCTATTGCCAAATGAGTTAGTCACTTTTTAATTACACTTTAGAATAGTTGCTAATCCCATGAAAAATGTTAAACCAAATTTTAAAGAAAATTTTCATCTAAGTTTCCATTTGATTGCAAAAATCACCAGTGGCGTATTGACCGCTCTTGACCAGCAACTTTCCTTTCGTTCTAGTCAGTGTCACTGACCCTGCGATGCATTTATGTGTCGTGTCTCAAGTAATTCTTTTTGAAAATGCAAATTTAATTCATCTAAACTAAAAACAGTAAGGAGACAATAACTCACATGTCTTTATCAGTCTTTGCTGTAGCTGCTCTGCGTGTCGACTCCAGTTGAAATCCGTACAATATACTCAGCTTTTTTAGGAATATTCAATTTATACTTTTTTTAAGCCAATCATGCATGAATAACACGTAAAGATTTTCAAGCAGTTTCATCACAATATGAGAAAAATCCATGCATTACAATGAAATCTTTTACATTTTTTGAAAAGTTATAATGTCATAACAAATTTGTTTATATGCTTACATTAGAAGCTACTTGTGGTTGTGCTACTAATTGAAGGAATGTTAAATATAAAATTGACACTCATTAGTAAAAAAATATCAACACTCACTAAACCATTTGTTCGAATAAAATATAGAGCATGGAACTTAGTCCATCACTATTCCGGAATTTCTCCCAAACACATTTCCTATTTCATCTGTAATAAAAATGAGGAATCTAAAAATAGTGAAACTGTAGAAAAAGATGAAAAATAAAACAATATCCTTTTTCTCTTTTTCCACTATTTCTTTCTCTTCAATTAGCATTTTCTCATAGATTTTTGCTATGATTTTAGATTTACAAAACCAGACTCGGGGTAAGCTTAAATACCCCGTACATTCCTGCGATTGATTTGTAATTTCTATCACAAAGCGCACAAAGTCAACCGGGAAAATTCCGAACTTGAATTTAAACCATATAAAAGAAATAAATTTACTAAAGAAATTATTAGAAATTCTAAATTTTAAAAGTTTTGGAGAGATTTTATCTCTCTAGTATTTAAGAGTGATTTGATCCGCCAAGTTGATTGCTTATTTTGTGCTCCAAATGGTCAATGTGTATTCAGATTTTGTAAAAATAGCAAAATGTGAGTGTTTTTGTAATTTAAAATTATTGGAAACCTTTACCGTAGACGCATTTAAGGTACAATATCAGCACCCAAAATTTGTTAGTATTTCAAAACAATAGCTGTTTCCATTATTAAATAGATCGTTTGGACTTGGTTGTCTAAAATGTGTTCAAATAATGATTTGTATTTTTATTTGAATTACAATTTTTGCTGATTCTTAAAAAATTGGACAATTTTGAAGATAATTATATTCTGTAACTGTGAGGTAAATTTACTAAAATGCTTATGCCAAATTAGTTAAATATTATTGGGACTAATTCTCAGAAAATTGTTATTAGCTGTTTACCAATTTAAAAATTTTATTTTCAAAACTTACTGATCCGTTTTATTTAAATTTGCAACACACATTTTTGACCGTAGGCGCAATTAAATCTTGCGCAAATAAAATGATAAACGCAATATAATCTGCCGTTGCTCTTTGGTTAAGAAAAGGGAAAAATTAGAGTATAACTTTTCAGCAGTATTTCTGAAATACACAAGGAATTATAAGCTAATTAGCACTGTAGTAAAATGTGTGACATTGTTTAATTTTTTACATCTCAATTCTTTGTATTTTTAAATAATTTAAGACTCAACTCATCATGTTCACTTTCTATTTATTAGGTCCATTACCAATGTAAATTCAGCATTTGAAATCAAAACAAAACTAAAAGACATTCTTTTGTTAGTAGTTCTTGTAATTATAATTTAATATTTCTGTCAACATTCTACAACAAATAAACTAATTTTACTGCCTTTAGTAATCTCACAGGTTGCCTTCTTTATGGAAAAAGAAAGCTATCCATGGCACAGAGGCAAAACTAAACTTTTGCTAAAATTGTTTTGCTTTGAAACCATCTTGATGTTTTCAATATTAGCCTGGGAATGTCAAAAGATTTGATCTTCCGCTTTTCATCCAGGTTTGTAAATTTTGAAAAGCGTGTGAAAGTTGGTAGTTTTTGCCTTGTATCCTGGAGTGCTTCTTTATTAGGAAAGTGTAATATCAACCCAAAATTCGCATCAACGTTTTATATTTTCTAAAACATCTGACGTAAATGTTCTAGATACTCCCAAATTCTTGAAAATTTTCCTCAAATTTGTAAATTATAAATAAAAGTAATTTTTAAATTTTAATAATAATAGTAATGATTGCAAACTATTTCTCAACTGGTGCCTTAACACATTGTTTGTAACGCACGCAAGTACCGTTTTCTGGAAATCTTTTCTTAAATTTGAGGGGAATTTCACAGCAAAGTTTCAGGAAAATTCTGTGCTATTTCGAACAGCAGTTTTTAACTTTTAATAATAATAGTAATGATTGCAAACTAATTGATGAAGCTATAAAATCCATTTATTGGCAGTCATATCCCTATTGAACTATTTTAGGGTTTGATAATTAAGATATCAGTTTACTCCAAGCAGTAGGCTCATAAATATGTTTTATGTCGATGTAAAGAAAAATCTACCAGACTTTCAGTGGGTATACCATTTTACTCAAAGAGGGGGCATGTCCGAAGAAAGCTTGAGCTGACCCAAAAATATAATAGAACGAAAATGCAAAGCAAAAATATAACAGTATTATTATGCATTTTATGATGCAATTTTGCTGTCCATCACACCTCTTTATTAACATTTCTGTGCTATTTCTTAATTGTTTAATCAAAGATAAGAATTCAAATTTATAGAGCCAATACTATATTTTTTATAAAAAATATTCCAGGCCCAAAAATATACAATAGAATCAAAATCCCAGGCCAAAAAAATATAGGACACGCCCATTACCCAAGTCAGATGGTACTGAACCCCCCAATCTCCCCATTATTTAGACTTGCTCCAAGTTTATTTCGTTTCGTTAGTCAGTAAAATATATGTCACTGCGGAGGGAAATAACCTGCGGAGGAGAAGACCTCAGGTAGTCTACCCAGTACCAGGACAGACTGAGATCAAGGAAAGGAAAGAAGAGCCTCAAATTGTGGGTACCACCATAATGGCGGAATTTGCGAAGCACTTTCATGAAATCCTCGCAAATGGTAATAACATTCCAGATTTGGCCAAATTGAAGTAAATTTTCTTCTACTTCAAATTGGAGACTCCCCTGTAAGGCCCCAGTGGAAGTACCCCCCTCCCCGAAGCAAATTGTCAATTTATTTTGGTTTTTGGTTCCATGTTACATAGAGTCTGTCCTAGAAAAGTTCCAAAGGAAAACGCTTACCAACAAGCTGTGATCAGGGTCCGACAGGCATCTCTGGTATCACGGTCACATGGCTTTTATTATCAGGTAATAAAGGTGTTTTTATCAAGGTATTGTTCTTTATCAAGTTATTATGCTGTTTTAACAAGGTATTGTTGATTTTCGGTATCGAGTATTAAAGCAAATATTTATAAAAGATACCATTTTGACTATAATTTTGGAATCTTGGGTATCATTCACTCCCCTTGTCGGTCCCTCTGTAAATTTATTTACCATTATCATTCTGTTGGATGGCGTTTTATTTTGGACGGATACTTAAGGCATCTTTGAGCAAGCGGGTTACTTTATATTAAAAATTTGTTTTGTAATAAGCCGCAAAAATGTTAAATTTGGAAGCCATAACTCTGTCTCATTACGAAGCAATAAACCTAATTTATCTATATATTTTGAATAACCATAAATTCTTATTTCTGGCTACAATTGCAATAACATATATATAGCAATTTCAGCAGAAATTATTTTCGACGAAGAATTAGAAACTTTGCTCAGGTTTTTGCTGAATAATTTTTTGATGTAGGCCTATTTTAAGCACATAATATTTTCTAAGTTCTTGGTACATTTTACTGTAGCTTTTTGTATTCGCCACATCAAATGAGGTTTGCTTTGCTAATAACTGTTACCATACTGCATTGCATTGGAACAATTATTTTTTGGAGAACATTCTTTTTTAATGAAAAGGTTTTTTTGGCATCAGAAAGGTTTTACAAATTTTTGCTACGCAATATAAACAAAGGATTCCTAATGTATCAATTTTTTGTTGAAACCAAGCGTGAGAAATTAAACGGGAAATTGTCTTGCGTAGGCATGACTGAACGACTTGATAAATTTTGACGTCTTTCTCAAGGCCGTCACAAGAGTGGTGGAATCAGTTTACGTCATTAAAGTTGTTAAGTTTAGTTAATTAATTACATAGTAAGCTATTGGTGTTATGAGATATCCTGCACGTTTTAAAAGAACTATCTTCGTAAAAATAAAGGCTGATATAAAGACATAAACATCGATAGAATCAAAATTATAGTTTAATTAACATCAATAGAATTTCCAGATTAGGGGGGGGGGGGCGTCAAAGACACTTTGCCCGTGAAAATTAGGGGGAGCCAAAGACACGCAAATGCTTTCGATTTAATTTCAATGATTTAATAAATATTTCAGAGTTCTTAAGTTTTTTTGCCATTGAAATGCTGTTTTAGCCAGTATTTGCTAACATTTTTGTTCCAATTTTTTGCCTGACTTTCCAATCAAATATGTAAATCATTGGGGAGGAGGTGGATAATTATTGGGGAGGGGTCTCCTGTTCTGGAAACAAATGTGAATATCTGAATTATGTCCCTAAAAGATAGGCATTTCCTCAATATTTTGTCTCCAGATCAAAAAACCAATTAATAATGTTGCATATGATTCAAAATTAAATGGTAACCCAATGAATTGGTCATTCAATGCCTAAAAATGACTGAATTTTACTTTTTGGTATTGTCTTGGGTTATTTTTATATTGGAGTCCCCTTGATATTTTAGCGGCACTACATTACTGTCTCTGACTATGGCTGTTGCCATTGACGTTTCTATTATTGTTGGACTTTTCATCTCATAAATTAATTGACACTATATTGCATTGTCTTTGTCAGTTAACGAATAACGACGAGAAAATGTTACATTGAAAGAACGTTTTTATGTAAATATATAATTTTGAAGTTGCACGTTTAGCAATACAGCACAATTGTTGGAATTTTCCGGATGTTTTGATATCGACCTAAAAACTTTTGACGACTTTGATGTATTGCAGTTTAATAATTGTATCTATGACAACCAAAACAGCTTTATGTAGTCAAGTATTCAATTATGAATTATTATATGGTTCACCTTTCAGTGTCACGGTCATTTTATACTTCTCATTGCTTCAAGTAACAAATGGTTTTCATAACACAGTTGTTTCTTGGTGGTCTTGCTATGACTACACTGGCTCCACCCTTAATTTCGATCTTAACGACACCTGTTTTTGGGAACACAATAGTTCTTTTAATTTTCATAAATTCAGTATTAATATTTCATATAATTTTAATACAACATAACATTGATGTGGTATAAATTCAAAGTCAATTTTGGCATAGTTTAAATTCAGTATTAATATTGACACAATTTAAAATTGATACTGAATAAATTCAAAATTAATTTTTATATAGAATTACATTCATTAGTAATATGGACACAATGTAAAATTAAGATAGTATAAATTCAAAATTAAGTTTGACATAGCATACATTCCATGTTAATATTGAAAACTACATTTTATTAAATTTTGTATCATTATTGACATGTAAATTTGGCATTAATATTTATGAAATGTAAATTCAGGATTACTTTTAATAAATTCTGTATTAATTTGAAAAAATTCAATATTTTTCATACAATTTGCTTCTGTGATGTATGAGATAATTGTGTTCTTATTATGGTATTAAAAGTTTTTATAACTAAATCAAATTCTAAAATTTTCCCATGATTTTAGCTCGATGTTCAACAGAAAAGATCGATATTCGACTGAGGGTTGTCTGTGTTGCCGAGTATGGGTTCCAAAAAACTGGATCTTTCGTCTGAGTTTTTACTTAACAGTCATATTTTTTCTGAGCCTCAATTGCTTAATCGTTTTCAAAAGGAGTACCTTAGTTGCAAGATTTTAAAATGAAAGGATCATTTTTGAAATCCTTGTACCACGGGTACAAGAGACGTTGCGAGCCAAATAAAAAAAATTCAGTTTTAAAATTGCAATGAAATACACAAAATTGCTGGACACAAAATTGTTTGATTCAGGGTCTTAATTAACCAGGATCGGTAGGAATTTTTTCGAATCACAAGATGTGTTCACTAAAAAATCAGTGAGATATCGCTATGTGCAATGCAGACAGTTCGATCAGTTTCGTTTTGGTAAGAAATGTACATATCAGATAAATTAATTGGAAGTAGACTTTTGACAATGCTCATGAGAGGATTTGATTTAAAGGAAAAGACTCAAAATCATCAGTAAGTGAACGAAAAGAAAGAAAACTCTTAAACTACCAAATTCAGTGTGGCTTATAGCATAACATGAGTACGATTTGGTATGCCGGGGATAAGAGAAGTAAAGAAAAAATTAAAAATGGTATGGCGTTGGGACTGCCAAACCAACATTCCAATAACTAACAATAGCTTGACCGGAATTTTCTGAGAGACGTCATAATTGTTGAAGAGATAACAATTGGCAAATGTTGAAGATGAGTTAGCCAACGACGTCATGGTGACGTCATAAACACATTTTATAAGAATTTCTACAACTCAAAGTTGGGTTAAGTTATTGCTATCTCGACTGTTAACACGTAAACGTGTAAACAAACAAATCGCAACAATCTTAAGCAGCAATTCGTCAGCAGATAATATTTAATCACGCAAAAATATGGGAGGTCTTTTGAACCTCCATACTTTGAAGCGTTCCACGTGAGTCGGGGATCGTTCCAAGACTACCATTAAAATAAAAACT